>KQ962674.1:12929-25897 GCA_001563735.1 Leucoagaricus sp. SymC.cos
TGGAGCATGCATGAGTCACTGAGTACTAGACCATATTGAGTTACTTATCCTGCCTGCACGAGGTCCGGACATGGAAGCTCAAGCTCTGACTGTGGGTACATTGGATCAATGTATATGAGTGTGCACACATAGTAAGAAGCTTGACTAAGTCATTAAGACTGGATCTTTAGCCTGAGTTAGAGGCCCAGGACTCACAACTGGTCATAGGATACACATCCCGACTGCTACTGCTAGGTCTCAATGCCATTCCATAGCCGCTGCTACCTGTGATTGTGAGTTTGAGACACATGATGTTTATGTGCTCATATTAAGGATTCCTATGTTAAGTGGTGTGTGCTGAAGTTATTTAACTTCACACAGCTGTTTTGTTGAATCTTTTGGTCTTATGATATAGTATGGGATCATTGGATGCTGTTATCCAGTGTGCACACAGTGTTACTTGCATATTTATGATGTTTTTCATATTTAAATAAAAATTCACTGTAACACTGCATCAACAGGTAGCAGACTTGCAAGGGAAGAATCAGGCTCTGTATGACCCAATGGGAGTGTGATTGAGTATAGCATATATAGCACATGTGGTAATGTTGAAATTAGTGGTGATAGAGGTGACATTATCAGTATTCATCCCTTCTTTCCCACACACTTCTATCATTGGTTGCTACTGGTGTTGTCAGTGTATAGCTACACAATGTCTGATAACTCTCAATACATTCATAATCTGAAGAGTCGTCCTTGGGATGAGGATGTCGAAGTTGAGTCAGAGGCTGAGATGTCGAGCCCTACTCTGTCACAGGGGGGTGATGCCAAGATGGCGAGCCCCTCTACTCCTCATGCATTGGTCCTCCCAGCTGGGCCACCCAATCCTATCATGCCTGTCCCTTACAAGGGCAAGGGCAAGAAGAAGCATCAGTGGTTGCTGAGCTCACGCCCCCTCCTGCTTGCCTGGCACCTTCTGTGTCATGCCCATCCACTCCTGCTCCCCCAGTTTCTCCTTTCCCAGTTACTAGCAGTCTCTCTCCAGGGGCGAGTACTTTTGCTCCTCATGTCTGTCCTCTCTCTGCTGCCTCTTGGCTCTCTGCTGCCCCTTCTGCTGCTTTGGTGGATAGGGTCACCTCTCTCAATGACTCGCTCACAGCCCTGGCTGGTAAGCCTTAGTCTGACCCACAGGATCTTATGCGCTTTGCATGTGCTTTGTCTGTTATGGTGGGGCATATATTCGCTGCTCAAGGACATGTCCTGCCCTTTGATGACTCTCCTACCACACCCACCTTGGCTTTGGCCTTGCATAACATGCTTCCCTGTGATACCCCACAGTGTCCTCCCCCAATCCATGAAATGGCTAACTCAGCTGCTCCTCCTCCCTCTGCTCCAGCACGTGGCCCTCCTTCAGAGGCTACTGCCCATCCTTCTCTGGCTCCCAAGCTGGCTCCTCCCCCCCAGCCCACTTGCTCTGCCAAGTGTCCCCCTTCTCCCTCCAGTGTCAAGCATAGTTACACAGACACTGTTTGCGATGTGACATCTTTGGTCAATTTGGCCAAGACGGTCCCCAACCTTCCCTCTGACTGCATCATTGCGATGCATCAAGCTTCTGTCCCATCTGCTGCTCCTAAGTGGAAGATCAAGTTGACTATCCCTAGTCCCTCCTGGTGGCAGGTCCTTGTCAAGATTGAC
Organism: Leucoagaricus sp. SymC.cos; assembly: GCA_001563735.1. Lineage (NCBI taxonomy): Eukaryota > Fungi > Basidiomycota > Agaricomycetes > Agaricales > Agaricaceae > Leucoagaricus > Leucoagaricus sp. SymC.cos. The sequence continues at coordinate 14,604 of KQ962674.1, forward strand.
CCCCTCCCCTCCTCCTTGCAGTTCCTGGCCTTGGTGGGTGCTGCTAATTGTTCTCTTGGTAAGAGTGACCTTCAGGTCAACTCCTGCCATTTTGTGTATGGGGGGATCTCCCTCCTTATGTCTTGTGTTGCTTCCCAGGGTAAAATAGACCTGGTGAAGGCTGGTGTCTCTCACCTCCTCTCCCTCACTGAGGGTGGGGTTGAGGCAGCTCTTCCATGCTCATGGTCTTACCTTAAGATCATGAACATTCCCTTCTTCAAGGCAGATGGCTAGCAGGTCACTGCTGATGATGTGTGGGCAGTCATGGGGAGGTCTCACATGGCAAGGCTTTTTATTCTTGCAAATAGCCCTCAGGTTATGTGCAACTCCCGCCACACCGATACTGCCACTGTGTGGTTCGATGTGCTCGATTCCCAGTCAGGCACTACTACTAAGCACTTGATTGGCTCTTCTTTCCAATTCAGCCCAGCCTCGTGCTTTGTGCATGCAGCCTGCTCCCACTCTGGCATCCCTTTGTGTCAGCATTGCTGGTGCTGGGGACACTCCACCCATACCTGTCATTCTCAGGCCCCCTGATGTCCCCAATGTGCTGGTCCTCATACTGAGGCTGGCCATTATGATCACGCTTCCTGCTGCAGGAGTAGCCCCTCTGTGAAGCTGCCCCAGGAACTGACCCCCATGGGAGCCCCATGCCTGCATGCCATGCATTGTGTGAACTGTAAGGGGGAGCACAGTGCTTCCAACCAATGGTGCCCATTCTGGCACCACTGCTTTGACCAGGGGTGGTTGGCTGAAAAGTCGGCCCCCTCGGACTTGTGGGAGGCAATCCAGGAAATCTCTCAGAAGACAGCAGAGGCTGAGTGCAAGGGTAGGTGCACACTTGGCCATTGCTGCTGAAACTGAAATATCAACTAGGCCCTCGTGCGAAGGGGGGCATCTGATCAGGTTGACTACGATGGATGTATGGACTCTCTAAGCTGTATTATTTGTATGTAGTCATCTTTGGCCTCTAGTTTACCTTGTAACAGTACCCTGGCCTACTAAGCCAGGACCAGACTGCTATCGTGCACCAGTATATAAATTTTTGAATTTAAAAAAAAAAAAAAAAGACATCATCAGTATTTAAACTGTATGATGTTTGGAGTTTGCTAAGCTATGAGCTGCTGTTGTGGTATTGTGGTAAGATGATGTCATGGGGAAGATGCTTATAATAAAGCATGAGAAACAAGTGCCCTCAGTATTGAGCATTGTTGAGGAATAGTCTTTGCCATTCTTGAAAACAAGAGTCAGTAGTCTTTTTTAATAGATAAGACATGGAAACACTAGGGCACAACCCAGCATGTCTATAGTTTGACTTGGCTATAAGATGGACTCTTCATAGCATACAGCATGAAAGCCCAGGATTGTTGTCAGTGGTATTGCAATTGCATCATGCACTTTTAGAAGGGAGATACTAGAACTCAATGGATCAGGATCCAGAATGTCCTAGCCAAGGACATAGGGCTCTGGCTGCTATGAGTGAGTGATTTTGGCCACCATATGGTATAGGGTCAAGTAGTATGTGTGAAGACAATATATAGTCAGTAACAAGGATAATATGATTGATACTAGGAATAGACAGCATCTTGCAGATAGCAAAACATTAAGCAGTGAGTTCTGCTTCTGGAGCTGTGCAGCATCCATTAGTGAGAGCAAGAGAATGTGTGAGGATGCTGTTACATCAAATTTGGTAGCAGACATTTGTCTGCTAGTTATGATTATTAGATAAGCTGCCATCAGTGATAATGACAGCAGTGTTGGGAAGGAAGCAGGCATGGAGGAGAGCCAAATCCAGTTATTGAGTATGAGCACTGAGCTTTTTCAGACTTGACCTGTTATAATCAAAGAAAGAAAAATTGTCAGGAAAATTGTCTAATAAACAGGAACCAGGCTTATTGAGAATGTCAAGAGGTTTAAAAACCTTAGTGTTATTAAGCAGCATCATGTTAGCCTCCATTACTGACCTCTCTACCACCAGCCTTTCTCTATCATTCATAAAGCCAATAGACCTTGGGTGAGAAAGAGCACCCTTAGCAATTTGGGTGCTAAGAAGCATATGTATAATGTGAGAACAATTCAGTTTGGCATATCAAAGACTGAGTTATTTAGTAAGGTTTTTGAGGTGGAGATGAATGGAGCCAATGCCTGCAATGCATTCAACTCTACCTGAGGGAGAAGTGCAGAAAGCACCAGTAATCCATAGAGCAGCACTTTATTGTATTTGTCAAAGAGAATGTAGGTGGGTGCTGATTTTAGTGCCAGAAAAGTACCAAACTCAAAATCTATAAGTGGCAAGAGGGACAATGCAAGTGCAATAAAGTAAGTATTTATAATGGGGGAGAAGTCCATATGTGGAGTTACTGAGCATCTTTATTGCATGAACAGTGGTGAAGGCCTTGGTAGACTAATAGCAAATATATTCTTTGAAGTTGAGATATCAATCAGAGAAGAAGCCCAAGTAATGCCAATATTGCTTGGGTTTAAGGGAGGTTAAATTAGTGTAGAGGGCAAATTCTAGATTGATGGCAGAGTTTGAGTCATCTCTGATTTGAGAGAAGTTAAAAAGCTCAGTCTTGTCATGTTCAAGAACAAGACCAAACTCTTCAATGAGCTTGATGATGATCCTGTATGTATAATCTAGAGAGTTATGACACTGGACCCAATTTTCTCCTTGTCCAATAATTATCTCATCATCAACAGAGGAAAGATAAGACACAAGTCCAGCCATATCAAGAGAAGCTAGAAAGTAAATAGGAGCCAAGTAGAGACCAGACAGAATGGGAGAAAGAGCCAAGCCCTGACCAACACTAGTATTGGTGCTATAAAAAGAGAAACAAAAAGAATTGTAGAGATATATTATAGAATACCCTACCAGATAATTTGTAAAGAAATTTGTGACTTGAGAAGCAAAGCCTTGTTTGCAAAGAATGTAAAGTAACATATCATAATTCAAGGAGGGAAAAAATTGAGTGATGTTGAAAGTGAGGATGCTAGTACACAGCTTTTTGGCCCATTCTGCACAGACTAAATGGGTGAGGTAGATGCCAGTATCTTCAGCACTTCTTTGTAAAACACCTCCTACTTGACAAGGGTGAAGAGCATTATGTTTAACAGCTTTGAACTGCATGCAACAAGTGAGCATTTTTTCAAATAGTTTTCTCATTGTGTTAAGAAGAATAATGGGTCAGAAGAATTTGGGCATAGAATATAATGGTTTATTAGGTTTGGGTATGATTATGGAAACAGATTCTTTGAAGTGGTCAGGCCAGCATCCCATATCAATGCATGTATTAGCAAGACAAAGGAGGAATAGAGATATTTCTTCATACTGAAAGAGATTTTTGAGATGAGACCATGATGGGTGGTTGACACCAGGAGTAGAATTCTTAGTGCATCCCTTGAGTGCTTTGTGGATTTCAAGGAGGGAAAAGGGCATTCATTCTCAGATAGGGATATTATCAAGCTGTTCTAAAGCAGAAAGATTAACACCTTGTAGACTGGCAGAATTGTACATGCCATTGAGAGCCATCCACAATAATTCAATAGAATCACATGGTTTTTCTAGGTATTTGATGGCTTTAACTGGAGGTAATTTGTGATTCTTAGTCCAAGACATAAGGTCCCAAGGCCTCTGAGTCTCTTCAGTGATTTCTTCAATTTTATTATCAAAGAACTTTCTCTTTAAAACATAAATGACCCTCCTAAATGCCATCCAGTTTTCTTTCATTCTCTCTTGTCTATACAGTTTGAGAGCATTACCACACTCATTGTTCCATCATGGCTTCAAGTATAATATAATAATACTTGTTGAGACATGTTTGTTCCACAATACCTTGACAAGGTCAGTGATCTGCACTAAGATGTTTTGAACAAACATCTCAGTCAAAAAATCAGCCAACTGAAGCACCAAAAGCCTCTCAGCCAACTCTTTAATAAATGTCTTCTCATCATCAGAGCCACATTTGATGCCTAGTTTTTGAACAGGGATTTGTGAAGGAGTGATCAGTATAGTGACCATAAGAGGAGCATGATCAGAGGTAAGTCTTTGATCAGGTAGTATGTGGTGTCTATCAATATTGGTGTTATTGGCCAGAAAGATAAGGTTGATCATAGAAGCAAATTTTGATCAATCAGGTGGGTAGTAAGTTGGAACATCAACAAATGGGAGTGATCAGTCTAGACTAAGGTCTAGCATGAGATCAAGCAGCTGTTCAGTGAATTTTGGAGAGGACAAGAAGCAGCTGTCCCATATTGTTAACTTGACATTGAAATTGCCTCCTGCATATATAAAATGAGGGAGGACATGACTTTGATGAGTAAGATGATGAATGGCAGTATGTTTATTGTTGGAGTATATGTTCATAAGATAGTGAATGTGTTGTTGATATATCAGAGAGAGAATCATAATATCTTGATCCAAGTCTGTGAATGATGTGTTGATGGATGGTCTGAAGTATACTAGACATTGATGCATATATGCCATGATATAAGGTCAGAAAGAAGGCAAAGAGAAAGTGGGCACCATGTATATCCAATTAGGATTGGTAGGGACACTAATGACATTTTTGCCTAAGACATCATCAGAAGACACAGTTTGTCTGACAATATTCCAAGTGGGTTCCTGAAAAAAGATAATATCTATGGTGTCAGCATATACATTGAGAAGCATGTCCATGGTTAAATAATTGCAATTAATATTGAAAGAGAGAATATTTGAATAACCAAGAAGAATGTCCTTTATTGAGTAAGTTTAGGCCTCTTCAGACCTCTAGGTTTAAGACCTTGTTTGATCATTTCTGCCCTTGAGGCACACACTTCAGCAGTCTTTTCATGGGCTTCTTTAGCCTTATTATCATGCCAGGTTTTGTCAAATCTGTTTTTCCAGAACAGATATTTTTGATCATCAGCTGCATGCTTTCCCTTACAGTTGATGCATTTAAATTTGTGAGAGTATGGCTCTCCTATAGCAGTGGCCTCATGAGGAGGGTCTATCTTGGTATTTGCTTTATAGCACCAAGATATTTTGTAGTGATTGATGGTCTTGTGAGGACTATTACACTTTACACAGCACCATTCTTGAGATTGGCATTTATTGGTGATGTGTCCCCAGCACCAACAGTTTTGGCACTGAGGTACTTCTAGATATATGTTATAGATGCAGATAGTCACAATATTATTTCCAAAGTTGAACTTCTGATTAATGAGCTGTTTTGCCCAAGTTTCCTTTTGGAAATCCCAGATGTCAAACTAAATGACAGCTATATCAGAATTTGGAGATGCTCTCATAATACAAGAAGATAAAATAATCATAATTCCTTAAAAGAGAGAACTATAACTCATGTAGTATTGGATGTCATCAGCCTTAAGCTGACTATCACCATCCTCATCACAAGGGGGCACAAAGTAGCTAACACTAACAATTTTTAAGAAGGATTTGGACATAGGAAGTCTAGGTTCTAAGACTTCTCTTTCAAAAGCTTTGAAGGCCCAGGTATGAATAATTTTGATCTCCTTGGGAGATGCTACAAAGTTAGTAGTGAGCACCAATCCTTTAGATGGGCTACTAGAGTTTTCTATTACAGATTTGATCCTGAGTTTGGACTAATCTTGAACAAGTCTATAATTAATGATTTTACAAATCTTGTTGTGGTCACAGCTATTTTTAGCTGTGACATTTTCATCAAATGGAATCCAAACTTGACATCTGGTGGGTCCATGTGTCATAGTCTGAATTCCTGTTTTCTTCTTTTGGCCATTGTGTCCTTGAGACACTTGTTGACCACTTGCAATTTTATGTATTTTGACAATCTTGTCAGCAGATAATTTGTCACCAAAAGACTTGGTTAGTTCAACCAAGCTGATGGTGTCTTTGGTAGAATTATTAGTAGATAGAGATGGTGCTTTAGAATATGCAACATCTACAAATGATTTCTTTGTGGAGAAAAAGATGTGACTTCTTTAAAAATATGTACTGGAGCAGATAGATGATGTGTGAACTGTACAAAAGGTTTGGGCAAAAGGTGTGAGTCCTTAGGCTTGGCAATCTTAGATTTAGGGTTTGAGAAAGCATGTGTAAATTCTGAAACTTTCTCAGTAAAAATATAAATTACATTATCTGATAGGCCAACTATGGAAACATCCAGAACTTCTAGCAGTGATTATGAGAACAGAATGATTTCCCATTGCTTATCCTTGTTCTTGACATTAGACAACTTGATTTTGTCTTGTTGAGCAAGAAGTTTATCATATCTATTAATGAACATGATATCTGTTTCATGAAAAAGAAATGTTTGAGTGATTAAGTCAAACAAAGTGAATTCTTCTTTTTCAATAGACCCAATTTCTCCAACAAGGGTCTTTCCCCATCCAGTTTGACTGAAAGTCAAGAAAAGATATCCCAGTTTCTCTCCTAAAGCAGAAGTATCAGAACTAGAGATTTTATCTAAAGGAAACCTGTTCAAGAATTCTTTGATATCTTGAACACAGAGACATGCATTACCAACAGAAGCTTGAAAAGCAAACACATCAGTATCTAAGACTATAGCTATTTTATTGCTATTAGCAACATTTCCAGAAATAGATTCATCAATATTCATTGCTTGAGGGAATTGAGAGATAGACTATATTTGCACAGCTTCTGCATATGTATTGGCTTGTAAGGCATCAAAGCCAGTAAGCCTGTCAATAAAAGGATGACTCACAAAGAGTCTTGGGAAGAAAGTAGAGAGGTCTGTATCATTGAATGCTTCACTACTTCTGGATGATGGGTCAAGGTTGGCTTGAATTAGGACTAGAAGTGTGAGAACCCAGTAATATAGAAGGCTCATTATTAATGAATTGGAAATATTCTCCTTCATTTTTGATTTATCTAGAGATGCTTGCTACTAAGTATTCTTGAGGAATTTCTTGAACTGCTTTTTCAAAGTATTTAAGCTGGTCTATAGGATGGTGTATTTCAAAATCAGTAGACATGTCTCTGTGAGCAGAGGCAATGTCAGATGGCATAGAAATGTTATTAATTATTCTATAAGCTTGAGCTATATGTAGTAGTTTTGGAGTAGTGAGAGTGTTGATGGTGGATGCTCAAATAGATAATGGAGGTGTTTCAGACCTCAAAGCACATTGATTGAGAGATGGGGCTCTGGCAAAAATTTCTGAAAACCTAGAGTGAGAACTACAAGCTTTGCTCCTAAGACAGTGTTCACTTCTAGTGTGACTTTCAGCATGAGAAGCAGCTCAGAAAGTAGCTTAACTCCTAATCAGAAAGAAAGCTTCATTTTCAGAGGATTTCTCTTCTTCTCCAGAAGAATCATCTTTAGAAGAAGAAGAAAGTTGAGTAGCAGACTCAGTCACTATGGAAACACAAGACCCAGAGATTTTTTTCAACAAAACTCCTCTAAAAATCTTAGAAGTACTATAAAGCATGCTCCTAAAACTACTTCCACCATCAATTTTACTATCAGAACTCATTTCTTGAATTTATAGTCAATTTATACAGCAAAAGTTGAATGTACACAACTTTGATAGTGGTAGTTACTAGAAAAAGAAGGTACCAGTATCTAGTTAGACAGTTTAAATGGATTACTGAGATGCTTTATTAGACTGATCAGTGTTTATAGTTATAAATAAAAAAAACAACTTTTTCTGATATCTGCTATGACTCCTTGTCCCACCAGCTCAATTTTACAGAAAAAGTGTTATTTAAACTCTGCTTTTGTATATAGATACAGTTTTCAGATAAGCAAATTTTTGAAAACCCTGAATTTGTTATAAATCAGAGTTGCTAAATAGTATTTTCCTCTTGGCCAAGAGGATGATGTAAAATTATCTAATTCTCACAAACTAGTTTAGTATATCACTCTGAATCTCATAAAAGCCAGACTCTCTGAGGTTCTCAGTCAATAAGCTACCAAATGCTGTTGCAGGGGTCAGCACACATGAACACTTAAACTGAGAGAAAGGAAGTTTAGCCTCAGCAATCACCAAAAGAACAGCACATTCAGTGACTGTGACTTCAATAGACACAAATCAATATCATGAAAAAATAGTGTTCATGATGCTCACCAGCACTTCCCATATATCCAGCATCTCCCCCTTTTGTTTTGAAGACTGTACGCACAGACATGGTCTGATTTTTATATGTTGCTGAAGTCACATTGGTTGCAACCATATATCCGTTCTTGAGGTCTCTGGTTATTATGAATATGATTCCAAGTGATAACTTGTATTCATTATGACTTACTCATACTGTGGGTTTATTGATTCATTATCCAATAAGATTTGGGCCAGCCAAAGTGCCTAAACTTCGAATAAATAATGAAGATTTATAATGCATAAGAATCACCTACCGGAGGAATATACAACAACATCCACCCGATAAGTAGGGAAACACAGCTTATAATGACAGATATCCAGCTATAAGGCATGGCAAGGAACTCTTCATATTCGAAATCAATCCCATAGGCACCCTCACAAGGGTAGAGCTGCAGAAGACCCCATGTCCTATTGACCATAGCGGCATTGTTATAAGAGAGAAGGAAGAATGAGCCAACAATATCCAATTGAGGACGTAAGCTGTACAGAAGCCTGACAGACGGATTGCTGGGCCCCGAAACTTATAAGGTCTCTTAAGCCAAAATTCATACAAACGAGAACATTCACGCACTTGGACTTAAACAAAATGGTCGAAGTGACTGAAAAATTAGGTCCCTGGGAACATCCTTCAGCATGCCAATCGCGCTGGACACGGTTCCACGAGAGACATAGGCTTTGAGTTCCATTGAAGTCTTCGAGCATCCCAATGGGATACGCAATCCGAAGGCTTTATCCAGTGTTCTTGCCGATTCCCACACACATAGATCAGATGGAACGGATTCATATCCACAGGCATGAACAACGATAGACTTTTTCCCTCCTTCGATTGGATGCCTGGAGTCGAACCTGATTCCAATAATCAACATTGTTTATTTTCCAATCGTAGCACCCCTACTCAGCAATAGACTTCATAATGAGGGGCAATTCCCCTGTTAGGTCCAGATAGTGGACGCCTTGACTAACACAAGCTCTAATAGGCGGTTAAGAGAATCGCCCAAATGTGACGAAGAATAAGTCTCATACCTAACAACTGGTAGACTCAGCTGATAATATCGGCTTGTACAATTGATAACAACCCTGAACTGAGAGACGAGGGATCTCAGAGCCATCTCGTCGCTGAGGTCGACTTGAAATGTCGGGATATCGATAAGGCTGGGGTCCGAGGTGATTTTCTGAAGCTTTTGGATTGATCTTCCTGCAAGAGCGAATGTAAACTTTGAACGGTTCCGGTGCCTGGACAAAGTCTTGGAAACAAGTAAGCCGGTGTATCCAATGCTGAGGACAAGGATATCGAAAGGCATGATAATGATGACACAGGAAAGTAGCACGCAGTGGACGGATACAAATCCCCACACAGATCATCTTGTACTGTCAATGCGTTGGAAACCCAAGTTGATGCGATGATTACCACGATAAGCCACGGACCGGCTCGCCGCCGTTCAGATCGTTCTGTATCACAGAGAATAAAAAATTTGGGCCTGTTCGGCAACAGCGATTTCAAGCCGTTGGTTTCCAATTCCCCAGTCAATTTGCAATCAAAACAGTCACGTTTTGAGACCGTTGGAGCAAATTTCGGCGGATCAGGTTTCAAAACCATTGTTGCCGACCAGGCCCTTAGTAAGAAGCTATTGAGCCACTGGGTCAGTTGAGCTGAAACGATTGATGAAGAGCAGTGTTGTTATTTTGTTGGCTCGGGGCTGACTCGGGACCGACCGGGAGCCGAGCAACGTGTGCTCCAGAAACCGGCGAGGCACAAGGTTGTAGACCGTCAACGGAGAGGGAGTGGGATTTGGTCTGATCATCTTCGCGCTGTCGCCTCGTTGATATCAGGAGTCCTGTAGCCTGTGATTGAATCGATAGATGTGTTGTATCTGATAGCAGATAATATGCCAGTGTCATCGGAGGGCCACAGCAAGAAGCCTTACGGAAATGGGGCAAGATCTGACAAGGTGCAAAGACCTCGTGACCCGCTGAGACAATGCAGGACGAAAGAGGCAAACAACCAAGTTGCGCGGGTGTCCGTGATATGATCAGAATCTCACATTCTGTTGTTTCCGATCCGAATAACTGAACGCCTACGGGAGCTTTGCAGCTTCCGGGGGTATACGAGAATCGTCAGAAAACTTCGGATCCGAACAAGAACGAGCCTAAAAATAAGCATTTGACGGATGACCATCGCAAAATTCCGAGGTCCCGGTAAGGTCAGGATCTGTGCCGATAGGGCACTTCCAACCGTTCTGAACATGTTATCCACATATATGTCACATTTCTGGTCACTTCTGCACAGATCGACTACGCACCTGTAACTGCCTGAGCATAGATGGTGGAGGTCTGGAAAGATCTCATAGAGTTCAGAGGCATATCTGATCATGCCAGTTCTGAACAGATGTCTCAGATCTGCCTCAGATAGCAGGAGATCTGGTCCAGGTAGGCTTGGATCTGTGCAAGACAAACAGAAATGTAGAGATCGGTCACGGAACTTGTGCAGACCTGCAAACGGCACATACATATCTGAGTGCACTGGCAAGGCAACATTTAATAGATTCAAATGAAATTATTGTGTAACTACAAGTACTAGAATTTGTTGAATTCTAACCAATTGGTACCAGTGTCTTCTCATGTTGTTAGTGATGATAACTTATCCTGATAGTGGACATGAGGAACCACTGGTGATTGTATTGGTGAGGAGTGTCAGGCAACAGGCACCAGCCTCAGCCAAGGCATGTGTTCAGCAGATTGCTCCAGACCTGTTACATCTCAATTCTCATATTGATAGGAAGTAATGATAATTGAAATTTACATATATTGATTTTATTGTAAAGAAGGAGGCTGAGTTGGGGTCAAGGAAGCTCAATCTAAACATCTATATTCTTTTCTAAGAAGCCATCTATGTTTGAAGTAGGGGTGTAAAATACAAAGGAAAATTTAAAATTAGCTAGTATTAAACAGTCAGATAAGGATCAGACACCCAGAGTGAATGGGTCTGGTCATTTTGGCACAGGTGATTGGCACAAACAAAGATCAATTTTTGATAGCACACACTTGTCAGCTGGGTGACGCTGAAGAGGCAGAAATGTAATTGGTGGTGTAGAGATAAAGATATATTAATTAAATCACAAACTGCAGCTTGTAATGTAAGTTCATGGGGAGATAAATCAATA
>KQ962675.1:8846-31524 GCA_001563735.1 Leucoagaricus sp. SymC.cos
TTCAAACTCACAAAACTAACCTTCACTACATTTGGAGCCCACTGCGAGGGGTTGTAGCTGTCATTGACAACTGCAGTTCCATGCACCCTTTTTCCTTCAGCAATACATCTGAATTACTATATTACTATACTTGATCCCGTGGCAGCTCACAGAGCATGTCAGAACCACTAGTGACCTCAAAACAGAAGAAAGGAAAGAAAAAGGTTGTGATTAGCAGTCCTACAAGTAGCTCTAAAGTGACCAACAATGACAATTCCAAGAATACACTATGAGGGGACACCCAAAAGAGATTGTTTAGCACACTACCAAATCCTATCTTTGCTACTATGACAACGTCATCTGCACGAGTTGAGGACATGCCACCTCCAGGCAGCAAATATGCTCCTGAGTTTGATCCAAACAGGCTGAAGGATTTAATGGAGTTTTTTGAGGAGTTCAAGAGGCTGGCAGAGAGAAGTGGGCTAGATAGCAAAGAGAAGTTAAAGATGGTGGTGAGGTATACAAATGGAGAGACAAAGGTGTTCTGGAAGAGCTTGAAGGGATATGGTCAGGACTATAAAGAGCTGAAGAAAGAAATAGTGGGGTCTTACTCGAAATCAGAGCTTAGTGAAAGTTATACCACTCAGCAGCTGAAACGTTACATCGATAAGGCTGATACAAGGATTATAGATGATGAGGTGGACCTCAATCTTTACTATTGGAAGTTCTGGACAATGGCATCATGGTTACATGACAAAAAGAAAATCTCAGAAGACGATGTTAATATATACTTCTGGAAAGGCTTATCTACACATGTCCATAAGGCTATCTGCAATTGTCTGGAGATCAAAGACCATACATTCAAACACTTGCAGATACCCTCAGTCGAGAAAGCTCTAGAGGCAGGGAGATTTTTGTATTCAGTGGAAGCATCAGATAATGAGAGAGAAGGTGGGGGGTATAGGTCAGGAAGTAGAGAAAGGGAGAGGAGGAAGAAGTCAAAGAAGAGGCTGAGTAGTGATGAGTCAGACTCCAAGACAGAGAGTAGTAGTGATGAGAGGAAGTAGAAGAAAAAGGAGAAGCGAAAGGAGAAGAGGAAGGATGACAGTGATGATGAGAGACATGGAGAGAAAGAGAGTGAGGAAGTGAGAATGAAGACAGTGACATTTGAGGAGAGAAGACAGTTAGAGGAGGATATAGAGGGGTTGAGCAGGAAGTTACATGGGCTAAATGTGGTGGATGCAGAATACATGGCGGTATACACGAAACTGATGATTGTGGCACCAGTTCTCATTAATATGGTCCTGAAGCCAGCACAGTGGTCAATGATAAATACAACGATGACTGCACAGATATCCCAACCAGTTGTGCAAGCAGCACTACCTCATCATCATCATCCATCGAACCAAAGACCATACAATCCATTGTGTCACTTCTGCAAGGATCCGAAATGTCGAATTCATGCTTGTCCAATTGCCACAGAGTATGTCCATACAGGTCAATGTGTCATCCTTCCCAACAGTTTCCATGTCCATAATGATGGAACATGCATTGGTCCACACCCAGGAGGCCTCAAAGGAGCTATCGATCAAAGGTGGGGCGGTCCCCTAGCCATTACACCAGCAGTCACACCCAGTCCCAAGTTTGAGTCAAGGGACAGACCACCTCATATGAATCCACCTACATCATACTTGTCATACATATCTGTTGAAGAGTTAGAAGAAGAGGAGAGCTTTGTTTGGGGTGCAGTAGCAGAGTTAGTAGAGGGAGGAAGTGAAGAAGAGGTGGTGGATGGATTTGCAATGACGAGAGGGAAGGCAAGAGAGAAGGCGGCAGCAGAAAAGGTGGAGAAGTCAGTGGAAGTGTCGAGAGGAGGAAATGTGAAAGGTTTACCTGAGAAGAAAGATCCTTTCCTCCAGCCAGCTTATCAACAAGAGTCCCAGCTCACAGATCCAAAAGTTGCAGAAGGCATTTTCAAGCGTATCATGGATCTTGAAGTTCCTGGAGTCAAAGTCAAACATTTGATGGGTGTTAGCAGAGATCTATGAAAGCTATTTGTAGAGAAAGCATGAACTCAGAAGGTACCGACAACAGAGACAGCGACCTCAGCAGTTACAGAAGTGACGATAGATTTTTCGACACCGCTTCGAGAAGTAGAGGTTGTAGTGAGAGAAAAGGATAGGAAGCAAGTAGGAGAAATAGGACTGCTAGATGAGGGGTCTGAGATTGTATTGGTACAGAAGGATTTATGTAATGAGTTGGGGTTACAGGTGAACTGGAGTTGGAGGATGATGATGCAGACAGCAAATGGCGGAAAGGAGGAGCTAGAAGGATGTATCAAGGGGTTGGGGATCTGAGTTGGTGGAGTTTTGACATTTGCACATGCTTTTGTGGTGAAGATGGCACCATATAGGCTGTTACTAGGGAGACTGTGACAGCAAGGAGATCAAGGGCACGTCAGTTGGTGGTGGAGGCAGGCAAATGTTTGACCTTTGTTACCTCATCTCCCAGCCCTTTTGTTTTCTGCAACCATGTCCTTATTTCTGGGTTTTTGGCTCCAGAGGCCATATCTTCTCTTGCAGTCCTGAAGGGATGCCATAAGCTAGCGTGGAGAGCTCTCTCCTGACTTGAGCTGGTCTGTTTTGGCCTGTGCAACATCTCCCATTGAGTCTGTGCTCAAGGATGAGTTGACGGTGATCATGGTGAGAGGATGGGCCGAGCAGCAGTGTGACAGCATGAACCGTGGTGACCATCCCAAATGTGACATGACTGTGAATATGGGCAGTCACAATGTAACTTCTTGGTCTTATTCATGTACATGCACTCAGCATGCTATTTGAAAAGTTTGTGGATGCCCATGGCTCTTTGTTCATTGACTGCTGCCAGCCACATTGCGCGTCCATTCTCTGTCCTTCTCTCTAAGTGGCAATGTGCGCACTACAATATCAGCCTATCTTTTATCAACCTCTACATCAATGTACAATTGCAAGGCAACATCGCCGCTGGGTGCTTCGACTTCTCGTGCTTTGCGATGGGTTCATCCACATTGATACTGCTCATGCTCTCTCTTATGGCCAGGTACGATGGCAAACAGCTGCTGGCTGGCAGCTGATGGCTGGTATTCGGCCCCTCTACTTGGCTCTCTTTTTTCACCTCTCAGCCTGTCTATCCCTGCCCTAGGCACTCTTGCTCGCACTGCTGTATTGTCTCCATAATTGTTGCTGTCAACATCTCAACCCAATTCAATTACATTGACCATCTTCATCCTTCCTTGTTGCTACTGCACAGCTTCTACCCAGACAGCAAACACAATATTGGAGTATCCCAAATCCGACGATCAACAGGCACCTAGCATATACCCCAACAAAGACTTGGCTAAATAGATGTTTTGATGTGCACAAAGCAAATTTCGATAACTATGGGACTCTTGTTCAAATATACATATTTTCTGATAAAATAACACCCTTGCACAAAGCTTAGGTTTTGAAATGCATGTCTGTCTGAACAAGTCATTATGGCAGAAACAAGTTTCTTTCCAGATGCTGGCTCTATGAGTAGCACAGCTCTCCTCTTGTTCTGCTCATTGTCAGCTCTACTCTAAAGTGCAACAATGCCTATACTCACGCCGCATCCGTTTCTGTATCCAGTTCCAGTCCCACATCAATTCAACAACAACAGCCACATCAGCCACCTCAACCTATGATGTCATCTCCTCATTCCTTCACTACTCCCACTCTCACCACAACACTCTCTCATCCACCTTCTCCAACACACAGCCTGACAAAATGATTATCATTCATGTCTTATTCTAATTTTTAT
Organism: Leucoagaricus sp. SymC.cos; assembly: GCA_001563735.1. Taxonomy (NCBI): domain Eukaryota; kingdom Fungi; phylum Basidiomycota; class Agaricomycetes; order Agaricales; family Agaricaceae; genus Leucoagaricus; species Leucoagaricus sp. SymC.cos. The sequence goes on from KQ962675.1 coordinate 12,645, forward strand.
CTTCCACACCTGCATCTACACTCCCTCTTTCATCGTTGACTTCTCTGGCTTCATCAATGGAACCACCACTGCATATTCTTAGTGTAAGCAGATTAGCACTTGCTGGTGCCACTCAGGCTCATCACAGTGGTGGTCAAGGTCATACAAGTAGTAGTGCTGCCACTTCATTACATGGATTTGCGATGAGTGGGATCACACATATGGGGAAGAGGGATTCGATTGTGATGCTGGATGATGTTAGAGGTGAATAGGAGAGAGAGCGGCTAGGGAGGAGGGAGGAGGAGAGATTGGAAGCGTTGATTGACATGTCTTTGCCTCAGCTTCCGCCGCAGGTTCCTCAATAGGTTGTTGCTATGAGGACTTGAGAGGTTGTGGGCTGTGAAAAAAGAAGTTGACCTATGAATGCATGATGGCAAGGTGTAAGATTATTTGGTTGATGATAACTACGATAGATTTTTCTCTGTTATTGATACTATATGTTATTTTACCTCTCGATTTCTTCCTCATCCTCTCTCTTTTTTGGTCTCCTTTTTCATTAATTGTTTGTCTTGATGATAATGATAATGCTTGAAGCTCTCAATAATCAATATCTTCTCTCCTCGTTTTCTGTCATGCTATGACTCCCTCTCCATTCAAAATTGGTGATTGTTTTCCTGGAATTGGAAAGCGATATCGTATCATATCATATTTTATATGCAAATTCTGGTTCACCGTAATGTACAAATTGATCTCTCGATTATGCTGGAATATTAAGTCATAGAATTCACCATAGAAACAACTAAAAGAATGTGTCATTTTTGCTAGGTGTATTCACCTATGCCTTCCCCCTCCTCTCTCTCCAATTACGTTCCTATTTTCAATGAGTTACTCTTTAGCTTTCGTCCAGTTCTGTTGTTTTCATTTCAATGTTTTATACTGGCAAACCTGATCATTTTGTCCGTCAAGGAGATTGTACCATCTTTACCCCACCAGTTGTCTGTCTGGTAGATCCTGATAGGGTCACAGTTTTCTTCTTCTTCTTTGTCTTAGAGCTCATTTTTTGGAATTCAAAACTGTTATCATACAGTATAACACTGTATTGTATTCTATATGCACATCCTAGTTCACCATGATGCACAAACTGGTTTTTCAATTATGCTGGAATATTGACTCATAGATACATCTCAGCGCTGGCCTGGATCAAGGTAGTTTACACCCTCCTCCATTCTCAAGTGTCAACCAGGCCCCGTGCTGGCCTCTATGTCCTGATCCTGGTTCACTATGATACACAACTCATTTTCTCAGTTTGTTACAATGTCGACTTGAAGAATCCAGCATAGAAGCAATCAATGAAATAAATGCACTGTATATGAAGACCTGGACTGGCTAGTACATAACTAGCGTAAAAAGCCAACAGTGCGAAATAATGCAGGAAAAAAATATATGGAAGAACAGTCAGAAATAGTGTGGGAAACAAGACAGGAAGACTGTTGATCCCTAGGTATGAAATAATGTCAAGGATTCTGTTAAGAAACCATCATTTGTAAAAGATGGAAAAGCAACACGGATGCTATGAGTTTCATAATTCGTCAATGTTATCGATTGAGTAGACGATGACAGCCTCTCTGGTCAGTATGATGAGGAACGGGCAAGTGGTATATTCACGTGAATATGGGCAGTCGCAATGTAACTTCTTGGTCTTATTCATGTACATGCACTCAGCATGCTATTCGAAAAGTTCATGGATGCCTATGGCTCTTTGTTCATTGACTGCTGCCAGCCACATTGCGCGTCCATTCTCTGTCCTTCTCTCTAAGTGGCAATGTGCGCACTACAATATCGGCCTATCTTTTATCAACCTCTACATCAATGTACAATTGCAAGGCAACATCGCCGCTGGGTGCTTCGACTTCTCGTGCTTTGCGATGGGTTCATCCACATTGATACTGCTCATGCTCTCTCTTATGGCCAGGTACGATGGCAAACAGCTGCTGGCTGGCAGCTGATGGCTGGTATTCGGCCCCTCTACTTGGCTCTCTTTTTTCACCTCTCAGCCTGTCTATCCCTGCCCTAGGCACTCTTGCTCGCACTGCTGTATTGTCTCCATAATTGTTGCTGTCAACATCTCAACCCAATTCAATTACATTGACCATCTTCATCCTTCCTTGTTGCTACTGCACAGCTTCTACCCAGACAGCAAACACAATATTGGAGTATCCCAAATCCGACGATCAACAGGCACCTAGCATATACCCCAACAAAGACTTGGCTAAATAGATGTTTCGATGTGCACAAAGCGAATTTTGATAACTATGGGACTCTTGTTCAAATATACATATTTTCTGATAAAACAACACCCTTGCACAAAGCTTAGGTTTTGAAATGCATGTCTGTCTGAACAAGTCATTATGGCAGAAACAAGTTTCTTTCCAGATGCTGGCTCTATGAGTAGCACAGCTCTCCTCTTGTTCTGCTCATTGTCAGCTCTACTCTAAAGTGCAACAATGCCTATACTCACGCCGCATCCGTTTCTGTATCCAGTTCCAGTCCCACATCAATTCAACAACAACAGCCACATCAGCCACCTCAACCTATGATGTCATCTCCTCATTCCTTCACTACTCCCGCTCTCACCACAACACTCTCCCATCCACCTTCTCCGACACACAGCCTGACAAAACAATTATCATTCATGTCTTATTCTAATTTTTTATCTTCCACACCTGCATTTACACTCCCTCTTTCATCGTTGACTTCTCTAGCTTCATCAATGGAACCACCACTGCATATTCTTAGTGTAAGCAGATTAGCACTTGCTGGTGCCACTCAGGCTCATCACAGTGGTGGTCAAGGTCATACAAGTAGTAGTGCTGCCACTTCATTACATGGATTTGCGATGAGTGGGATCACACATATGGGGAAGAGGGATTCGATTGTGATGCTGGATGATGTTAGAGGTGAATAGGAGAGGGAGCGGCTAGGGAGGAGGGAGGAGGAGAGATTGGAAGCATTGATTGACATGCCTTTGCCTCAGCTTCTGCCGCAGGTTCCTCAATAGGTCGTTGCTATGAGGACTTGAGAGGTTGTGGGCTATGAAAAAAGAAGTTGACCTATGAATGCATGATGGCAAGGTGTAAGATTATTTGGTTGATGATAACTACGATAGATTTTTCTCTGTTATTGATACTATATGTTATTTTACCTCTCGATTTCTTCCTCATCCTCTCTCTTTTTTGGTCTCCTTTTTCATTAATTGTTTGTCTTGATGATAATGATAATGCTTGAAGCTCTCAATAATCAATATCTTCTCTCCTCGTTTTCTGTCATGCTATGACTCCCTCTCCATTCAAAATTGGTGATTGTTTTCCTGGAATTGGAAAGCGATATCGTATCATATCATATTTTATATGCAAATTCTGGTTCAAATTTCTATCATTACGATGTATCCACAGATAATGTATATATACTGTATATGCGATGTATTGACACTTCATGTAATGTACAAATTGATCTCTCGATTACGCTGGAATATTAAGTCATAGAATTCACCATAGAAACAACTAAAAGAATATGTCATTTTTGCTAGGTGTATTCACCTATGCCTTCCCCCTCCTCTCTCTCCAATTACGTTCCTATTTTCAATGAGTTACTCTTTAGCTTTCGTCCAGTTCTGTTGTTTTCATTTCAATGTTTTATACTGGCAAACCTGATCATTTTGTCCGTCAAGGAGATTGTACCATCTTTACCCCACCAGTTGTCTGTCTGGTAGATCCTGATAGGGTCACAGTTTTCTTCTTCTTCTTTGTCTTAGAGCTCATTTTTTGGAATTCAAAACTGTTATCATACAGTATAACACTGTATTGTATTCTATATGCACATCCTAGTTCACCATGATGCACAAACTGGTTTTTCAATTATGCTGGAATATTGACTCATAGATACATCTCAGCACTGGCCTGGATCAAGGTAGTTTACACCCTCCTCTATTCTCAAGTGTCAACCAGGCCCTGTGCTGGCCTCTATGTCCTGATCCTGGTTCACCATGATACACAACTCATTTTCTCAGTTTGTTACAATGTCGACTTGAAGAATCCAGCATAGAAGCAATCAATGAAATAAATGCACTGTATATGAAGACCTGGACTGGCTAGTACATAACTAGCGTAAAAAGCCAACAGTGCGAAATAATGCAGGAAAAAAATATATGGAAGAACAGTCAGAAATAGTGTGGGAAACAAGACAGGAAGACTGTTGATCCCTAGGTATGAAATAATGTCAAGGATTCTGTTAAGAAACCATCATTTGTAAAAGATGGAAAAGCAACACGGATGCTATGAGTTTCATAATTCGTCAATGTTATCGATTGAGTAGACGATGACAGCCTCTCTGGTCAGTATGATGAGGAACGGGCAAGTGGTATATTCTGATAGCACACATCGAGGATGCTTGAGGTGTTCTTCAAAAAAATTCTCATTCAATTTTGGTGGAAGGGCCTGGACAGAAAAACAAAATGTTTCAGTCTAAACTTGATAATCGTGGGATGCATCTTACTCACTAGAGGTTGTGCGGCACCCTTACATGTATCTACGAGTGCCTGATCCTTGGGTGACTCTGCTTCAGAGCGAGTAAAGCTTTTCTGATAATGCAAATATCAAAATGAGTCATGTCATGTGGGCAAGAAAAAGATATACTCACAATGTGTACTTAAGCCAGTAGAGAAATCACACAAAAGACAGAACGGGCACTTTTGCACTGTCATATCGGAGTATATCAAGAATTTTGTTGAGAAAAGAACTATAAATGAAAATGGACACCAGTAAGTGGTGTGCTTTACAGAGGTATATCCAGAGGTTGGTGATAGCAAATGAAAACAAGGCATGGAGGGTCTCCAGAAAGATCTCAGGATTCCTGGTGTTTTTTCGTATATTCTGATATGCATAGATCTGGACTGCTCTCCTATCAGGAAAGACGGCGAGACAACATAGCACGAGGTCAAAATATATTGATGTACTGGTAAGACTTCGAATTTTGAGAAAGCTCAGGAGTGTGTGGCTATAACAATGTGTTGGAATGCAAACGAGTGCCAAGACGCACTGGTCTGCCTTTCATGTCTCCATTCTTCGTTATTGTCATTCGAAACCTTCCTACATTCTGCTTTTATATGGACCACTATTGTTCTGCCACTATATGTTACTGATTTCTATCATTACGACGTATCCGCAGATAATGTATATATACTGTATACGCGATGTATTGACACTTCAGCTCTCGCGTCGAGAGGCTGAAGTGAGTCCTTCTCTCGTCTTTAGTTATCCGTAAACTAATCCTTTTACTCAGTAAATATCGTTGTTATTCTTACAGGTATTTCATATTAGCTCTCGCGTCGAGAGGCTGAATAAATATCGTTGTTATTCTTACAGGTTATGGGCCCCGCCCCATTGCATTAAGTGCTGATATATTGATATACCTGTGAAACTACGATGTCTGCTCTAAACGACGTACTACCTGCCTCGGTCCCAAAGTTGGATGTGTCTGGAGGAAATTGGGCGATTTTCTCGCTGCGTTTCCAGACGGTAGTCCAGGGAAAGGGACTGTGGGACCACTTTGATGGTAGTGTTCCACGTCTGAAGTTGACGCCCCCAGAGCCCAAACCTGCTGGATCATCATCCACTACTACTCCTTCTACTCCTGCTGCCCCTAGCACCAGATCTACAACTACGTCTCCTACTACCCCACCTGCTCCTGCTCCTGATCCCTCTCCTACTTCTACCACTCCTACCCCTACTATATCTACTAGACCTACTACTCCCATCGTGTTATCTGCCCCCATCCCAGCCCTTACACCTGCCTCCGTTCCACCTCCTAGCTTGGTCATCACCAAGGAGATGGTTGATATTTGGGATAGGGACAAGAACATTGCTCGCTCACTACTTGCCCAACATCTTCCTGACTCCACACTGATCACAGTATCTGTGCAATGCGGGTGCTATGAGTTTCATAATTCGTCAATGTTATCGATTGAGTAGACAATGACAGCCTCTCTGGTCAGTATGATGAGGAACGGGCAAGTGGTATATTCATAAGCACACCTTCGTTGGGAGTTTATGTCTATGCAATGCCCTGATAAGGGCGATGTTCGGCTATTCCTAAATGAGCTCTGATCTCGTTGAGCTGAATTAGCTGCTATGGGGGTAATAGTCAATGACAATGATTACAGGAGTGCTATGATACAATCCCTACCTCGTTGGTTATCTACCTATGCCTTGAATCAACTCTCGGCTGCTGCACTTCACCCATCTCTTCACCACACTATTGAGCCTGATGTACTGCTGATTTTGATCAGTGACGAGTGGGATTGGACACGTTCTGACCAATCTAGGGCTAATGCTAAGCCTGAAACTGATGATGCATTGATGCTACAGGGTGGTAATAGTGCTAAGCCGAAATGGAAAGGAAAAGGGAAGAAAAAGGGACTGTGCTGGAATTGTGGTGGTGACCACTGGAAGAGGGAGTGTACTCTTCCACCTAAGAAGGAGAAGAAAGAGGGGGAGAAGAGTGGAAACATACCTAAGTCAGGCCCAAGCGCAAATGTGGTGATCAACGATAATGATGATTATGATTGTTCCTTCATGGTGGAGGAGCTTTCTGATGACGACTCGAGTTGGTCTGAACCCGAGTGTAAAGGGGAATCTACGAGAGAATCAGAGAACTGGTCTGATGGAGAATTCTTGGAGGTTACCGATGAGGTCTCGAACGTCAATATCGAACCGATTTCTCCAACGCGAATCGAAATTTTCGACTCTGGAGCAACCACCCATATTACTCCCTATCGTGATCACTTCTCCAATTTCGAATCCATCACTCCTCGACCTCTTCGTGCTGCGAATAAACAAGCATTCAGCGCTGTTGGAAAGGGCGAAGTAATTTTGAACTTACCGAATGGCGCTACTTCATCTCAACTCCACCTGAGTGAAGTCCTCTATTCCCCTGAGGCAGGTTATACTCTTGTATCTATTAGTCATCTTGACGACGCCGGCTTCTCTACCACCTTCACAAATGGGAAATGTATTATTCAAGATGCTAGTGGCGCTCGAGTTGCTGAGATCCCAAAGAATGGGAAGGGCTTGTATAAGGTTGTTAGAGAAGGAGAAGAGGTGAATGCGGTAACTGAACTGCTTACCTTGGATGTGTTACACCGCCGTCTGGGTCATATCGCACTGGCAGCAGCTCAAAAGCTTGTCTGTGATAGTCTAGTCACAGGACTGAAGCTCGAGGAGAGTGGTGATGCAGACTTCTTCTGCGAGTCATGTGCCTATGGGAAGACGACTCGGCTGCCTATCTTAAAGGAACAAGTAGGAGAGAGAGCTTCATTGTTTAGTACCAAAATCTACTCTGACATATGGGGACCTGCACGTGTGGAGACTAAATGAGGGAAACGTTACTATGTGACTTTCATTGATGATTTTTCGAGGTGGACTCACATTGATTTCATCACGAATAAATCAGACGTCTTTGAGTCCTACAAGAATTTTGATGCTTGGTGCAAGACCCAATTTGGTGTTCGCATCAAGGCCCTCCATTCGGATCGTGGTGGTGAATATACTATGGCCGAATTTCAGTCTTATCTCAAATCGCGAGGAACAGAAACGAAACTTACTGTTCATGACACTCCCCAACACAACGGCATCGCTGAGCGTCGAAATCGCACCATCGTCGAGCGTGTACGTGCCCTACTTCATGCTAGCCGTCTCCCAAAATCACTATGGGCAGAAGCTGTTGCCCATGTTGTGTGGTTAACGAACAGAACTGGCACTAAGGCTGTGAATGGGAAAACCCCTTTCGAGGTGTTGTATGGGCGGAAGCCAGACCTACGAGCGATAAGAGAGTGGGGAGAGGATGTATGGGTGCACCAGGGAGGTGGTGACAAGCTGGGTGGACGAGCGAAGAAGGGACGTTGGGTGGGATATGACACTGAGAGCAACGGCTCTCGCATATATTTCCCAGATACCGGCACTATCAAGGTTGAAAGAAACTTCCGTTTCATCAATAACAATCGTCTTGGGCTCGAGGGGGAGTATGTACCCAGCAGCGAGCCTCAAAACGATGCACCACGTGCCGTCGATCCTGTCAAATCCTCCCCTAGTAACAAAAATCCTCAAATTTCGACTACTCCACCCCTTCCTACCACAGACGACGTCATCACTGGCAGCAACCCAGTTGACAACGATGTCAAAGATGATGTTGGGACAACCCCAGACACCACCAATCCTCCTGCACCACCCAAACGATCCCAGCGTGTTCGAAACCCTAGTTCAAAGGCCCGTGACATTCTTGAAGGCCGTGCTATTACTCTTGCAGAGGAGCTTGATTGGGCTGAGGTCCATGTTCTAGTAGCTAATATTGAGGAGACTGAAGGTTTGGAGCCCGGGAGCTTGAAGGAAGCGATGGCGAGAGCGGACTGGGAGTTGTGGAAGAAGGCAATGGAAGAGGAACTCGCGATGTTGCATGACTCAGGCACGTGGGAACTTATTGATCCACCAATCGGAGCCAACGTCGTTGGATCAAAATGGGTCTTCAGGGCGAAAAAGGATGCTGCTGGCAACGTGATACGCTACAAGGCACGGCTCGTAGCACAGGGTTTCTCTCAAGTTCAAGGTGTTGACTATTTTGACACCTTTGCCCCTGTTGCTAGACTTGCATCCATTCGTACTGTGCTTGCCATTGCTGCTGCCCGTGACTTAGAGGTCCATCAGATCGACATCAAGGGCGCTTTCCTAAACGGGAAATTTTCGAATGATGAGATCATCTATATGCGGCAACCTCCTGGCTTTGTCTCTTCCTCTCACCCTCATCGCGTATGCCTCCTCAAGAAGACCCTCTATGGCCTCAAGCAGTCAGGGAGACGCTGGTACCAACGCCTTTGTGAAATCCTAGTTGATTTTCTGGGATTTTCGCGATGTGAGGTGGACCAGAGTGTCTTTTTTAAGATTGTCTCTCCTGACCTTGTCATCATCCTTGTGCACGTCGATGACTGCACAATCGTTGCTTCTACGCTTGCTATGGTGAATTGGGTGAAGAAGGGAGTGGGAGAGCATGTGGAGATAACGGATCTGGGAGAGATCCATTGGTTATTGGGTATTGAGGTGAGAAGGAACAGAGATGAGCGAAAATTGATGCTTTCGCAGCGTTCATACCTCGACGCCTCGCTCCGACGTTATGGTTTCGAAGATATGAAGCCCCTCAGCACTCCTATGGACCCCTCCGTGCGACTCACAACTGACCAATCGCCTCAAACGACTGCCGACATTGCTCGAATGGCCAGGATTCCCTATCAGGAAGCTGTTGGTACTCTGATCTATGCTGTTTTAGGAACGCGTCCTGATATTGCCTACGCCGTTCAAGTGGTCTCGAAGTTCTCGAAAAATCCAGGAGAAGTACACTGGGAGGCTGTGAAGCGAATTTTTCGCTATTTGAAGGGGACGAAGGACTTATGGTTGACTTATGGAGGCATTGGAGAAGGCCTCGAGGGTTTTACGGACGCCGATGGAAATATGGATGAAGATCGACGTGCCACCTCGGGCTACGCGTTCATCATCAACGGCGGCGCTGTTTCTTGGAGCGCAAAACGTCAAGAGATAGTCACCCTATCCACGACTGAATCCGAGTATGTAGGTGCAACGCATGCCTCGAAAGAAGCCCTGTGGCTTCGTTCACTTATTTCGCAGATTTTTGACACCACTATCCCTACCACCACCATCTACTCCGATAACCAATCCGCGATCGCCCTCTCGAAAGATCACCAGTACCACGCGCGCACGAAACACATCGATATTCGCTATCATTTCATCCGTTGGATTGTTGAAGAAGGGAAGATTCGGCTTATCTATTGCCCTACTGAAGATATGATTGCAGACGTTTTTACGAAGGCGCTCCCCTCCCCGAAAGTCAAGCATTTTGCGCGAGAACTCGGTCTCGGCACTGTTTGAGGGGGAGTGTTGGAATGCAAACGAGTGCCGAGACGCACCGGTCTGCATTTCAGGTCTCCGTTCTTCGTTATTGTCATTCGAAACCTTCCTACATTCTGCTTTTATATGGACCACTATTGTTCTGCCACTATATGTTACTGATTTCTATCATTACGACGTATCCGCAGATAATGTATATATACTGTATACGCGATGTATTGACACTTCAGCTCTCGCGTCGAGAGGCTGAAGTGAGTCCTTCTCTCGTCTTTAGTTATCCGTAAACTAATCCTTTTACTCAGTAAATATCGTTGTTATTCTTACAGGTATTTCGTATTAGCTCTCGCGTCGAGAGGCTGAATAAATATCGTTGTTATTCTTACAGGTATTTCATATTAGCTCTCGCGTTGAGAGGCTGAATAAATATCATTGTTATTCTTACACAATGATTATCGAACGGGGGGCTTTGTTGACAATGCTCCCATAAAGACCCTGCAATGGATGACTTTCTGTAAGGTCTAGAAACATAAACCCATTTCTAAACCTTATTGAATTTGATTCTCCGAAATATTTCACCAGATCTAGTAAACTGTAACCACCTGGTTAAATCTATTGTAATATTCTATTTTCAGATGGCATATGTCATCATGAGATAACATTGACTCTCAAGTGATATGAGTGCAATAATATTGTACCCTCCATACTCCTCTTAGAGGCAATGGTTGACATTGTGAAAGAGAATTTATACAACTGTGAAGAGCTTTTTCATCTTCAGCAGGTGTTTTCTCACCAATTTCAAAGGATGATTGATGAGGAGGACAAGGTCATCATGGCTAGAGCTAGCTTGTTGCTCTATGCATCTTAAGAAGCCTGACATATCCATGCTGCCCGTCGAGTCCAATGTCAACAGTACCTCATACATGCTGACCTTTATCCAAATCCACATATAGGCATGCCATGGTGAAGATTATATGAAGAAAGAAACAACCGAGCTTTTGTCACGACAATGGGTACATATCTTTCTTCACCACTGCTCACTCAGCAGATTACCCATTGCCACTTATTGTCTGTCTGCTTGTGCAATGCTCTACATTCCAAAAAAATATGTTGCCCGCCCTCGATTTCGTGTGGTGGCCAATTTTTGAATTCACTTCCATGCAAAATTGACTATGGATATTTGTCGTTTGGCGATCCAGAATACTTTTCAAAACATGACACACTACATAGAGAGGTGCTGTATAATATGCTGGTACATGAGGCACGGAGAACGCACTACAAGAAAACAGGAGACTCTGCTGCTGCTGCAGAGACAGGTGAGATTGGGGATCAGACGCCCGACGGCGACCTTAATCCCAGATTGGATCTTGCACGTGATGGGTCGGAGTCTCAATTTGCAGTCTATTACGAACGTCTGCCTCTTCCAGATTAAAGTTTAGAACAAGGGGATATTTAAGATCTGAATGATAAGTGTACCGATTTGGACAACGGCTTGCTCGGCATTGAATGGCCTTTCCTTTTTTGTAAATCTAGAATCTGTGTCTAGTCAGACCTTATGGAAAGTCATCCAATGTGTATTGTATCAACATGTCATTTCGAGGATCCTCGATGGCCATCAAAAGGGTGCTCAGCCAATACCATGGTACCCCCCCCTCTCGGGATCCACCATCCCTTCGTGAGTCACACATCAGTCACAGGAAGCCGATTGAAGCCGACTGATGATTGAATTGGCTGGTAGAGAAACAACATGATGAGTGACAAAATGCTTGATGGACCGTGAATATGCATGAATTGTATGCTGGTGAACGTCGTTGATGTATTAGATGATCTACTATTAAGTATACTGAGGAGGACTATTGACCTATCTACCATTCCTTGATGTACTTTGTGTCGCCATAGTATGGGCTCTCAGCAGCTGGTGTAAAAAGCTGTTCGTTGGCATTTGCTCATTGAAGTCTCAACCACAGTAGCAATCGCAAAGTGTCGGGTCAGACACAAGAAAAGGTGTCCTGGATGAAGTTGAGATTTGAGAGCTTATTTCGAACTACCTCCAACTCGCGAACAGGCTGCAGCCGAGGCTATCTTGCGAATGCCCGTGTTCATGGCTTCAGCTACTTTTTGTATTTGAGGCTCACATTCTTCTGGATCTCCATGAGCGCACAACTTTCAACAATTTGATGCCTTGTGAGGCGCGAATGGTTGACGAAAAAATACTTACCTAGCCATACTCCACCACCTATGATGCAATTTGCACAAATGAAGTTAGTGCCAAATCATTTTTTGATGGTCCGACACGGCATCGTTCTGGCAAGCGTGACAACAACCAAAAAACATATCTCATGAAGTACTACAGATAATTACACAAAACTACCACAGATGAGTATGCAGTCATAAATTGTTTCAGTCTGCCAAAAGTGAGCTGCTCGGGAAAAGCAGAGGCTGAGATATAACCAATTTCACGAAGGGGTGGTGGATCCCGAGAGGGGGGGGTACCATGGTATCGTAAATCGGCAACGGGTTTCTCTTTCATGAGGCGGAGGAGCCTATTGGCATATATAAAGCTCCCAGAAGTCTCCTGTACAAGTCTAGCAGTGGCATCAAGCGGGGCCAGGTTTCACCACCGGGGATCTCCTGCGACGAGGTAGGAAACGTCTCGTCCAACTTCTTCAGCCCATCCTCCAGAAATGTCTTGATATCATGCTCATTCTCCCCTTCTTCGGCGTCTAAACCACTCAACCAAACACACTTATTCTTCCTTCTGGCCAAACCTTTCGCGAAACCCCAGAAAGGATCGAGAGCAAATCATCCATAGAATCCGAATGTAATCCTCGTCGAAGAGGGATTGTTGATTTATTCTCAGGACTTGATTAAACTGGGCGGCCTTTATGACGGTCATTCAGTGGTCAAACAGTAATCTGCGTTCTTCTGCTGACACAAATTGACGAGTCCGAACGCGTTATTGAACAGATGTACAGCACTGCGCAACAGTAGTTTGGAAATATTAGTCACATCGGATCTGTTCCAAAGTACTCCTGTAATAGACTCTCGACGTCTATCCCTCCACGAGGTGTGATCTTACATCTGAACGGAACGGGATTCCTGGGTTCACGACAACGATGAGACTTGGTAGTTCAATCGACGCGACCAAATAAACTCACGAAATGAGGGAAGCGGCGAAGAACTCGGGCTTTACGTTGATCGGGTGACCGTTATCGTCAAGTGCTGGAAATATATCAAATAGATGCAAAATTGATACCGCAGTGATATGTAGCATTGATAATGCTATTTCCCTCCCTGGACATATCCTACATAACTCGAATCAAAATGAGCTAGGGATAGTTGGTAAGAGTCAGAGCTCACCTGCGGCCAAAACCGAAGGATGCAATGTTCTCGGGATCAGGTAAATCATCGCGAATAGTCCCATCCGACCTAAGGAATCGTGCCGGTCTGAATTCCTCTGGGTCTGGAAATACATCCTCATTATGAAGCATTGCACTACGTTCAGTGAAGGACGGATAAGTAACAAGGAGAAATAATTCAGGGTGGAAGACGCACTATGCATTCGGTATGATTAAAAAGTTCTTAGGGATGTGATAACCATTGTAGACATCTTCGTCGCTTGTGAGGTGCGGTACGCTGGCTGGGACTACTGGATTCAAACTATAGACTATGAGAGTTGGGGCGTATGAAGCTAAGAAGCTCACCGGAGTACCTCCTTGATAACAGCTTAGAGGTATGGGAGGTGCTTAAGATCAGGAAAATCATGGAGGCGGTCTCGACCAATCACTGAGTCGATTTCTTTCTGACCCAAGCGTTGAACATCAGGGTGGGTGAGCATCGCAAGGATGAAAGTCGTCGTCGCAGCACCAGTCGTTTCGGACGCAACTAGGGGTAATAAGACGCGTCACCATGACGATGGCATGTGAGCGAAAGTGGTAGGCCGGCCTCCAAATACTTGTACCGCAGTCTGTTTAGTGTACAGGGCTTGTAGGTCGAAGTCGGGCTTGTCACGATACCTCTCCAAGATGGCCGAAACGAACGATTCTCGAGCTGTACCAGCAATCTGAAGGAACCGTTGAGTTTTCACTTCCTTGTTGTCAGAATATGAGACTCACTATGGAGTTCAGCGACTCCCTATATGATCTATTCATCAGCTCGTCGAGCTCTTCCCGGACCTCTCGGGCAGCCTTCTTGAAGTGTGCACCAGGCATCCATTCCAGAACGTATTTCAGCTGAGGTATGATGTTGACGAGGTATTTCCCGGTTGCAGCAATGTCGTTCCCATCGAGTAGCGCTTTTTCGGTGTATCGTACAACCGGGTCGTTTCGTCTTTGAACAGGAAGCCCGTAGGTTACCAAAGTGGAGACTCCACCAATGAAACTGAGTTCAAAATGCGGTAAATTGAGAGGAAGGTAAGCCAAGCACATGAACACCACTTTCGAAAATGCTCTTCGAATGCATCTGGGTCTTAATACAGGTTTGGTAGTAAGACCTTGCGAAGGAAATCAATCCCCGTCTCTCGCGTGCGCAACAAATTCTTCTCCGGGAAGTATCGTTGAAACATTCGTCGATGGATTCTCCACTCATCACCATACGGCATCAGCGAGAAGAACTTCGTAAATCCAACCCTGCTTCGCGCTATAAGCAACTTTGACACGGAACAAGAGAATTGTTTGGCATACACTTCGGTGAACATCGGTAGAGAAGGCCTGGTAAGCGTGAGTGTCAATAAAAACGGCATGTTCAACAAGATTACCTGCTTGAATACAACGATGAGCGTTTCTCCAAAAGCTCCTGTGCCATCGTAACGTCGCTCAAGATGATAATCGGTCTTCCTAGGACTTCTAGGTAAATAATTTTTGTTCCTGTCAGTCGAGGTAAGCAAATACTATAACTAGCCCTGTCAACTCTCGCGCTCACCAAGGCGCTTTCCAAGCTTCTTGTAGAAGATATGCGTGTATTGAAGCGGCATGTCAAACAAATTTCCAACCAATGGTCATCGCGGCAGGCCAGGCGGTAGAGGAAGGAGCCTCTTTAGACGACAGCGATAGACCAGGTGGACGACTGCACAGAAAGTCAGAACAAGGAGGTCTTGTATTTGTACAACGACCATTATCAGTTGAGGGATGAAGTCAAGGTGTGCACCTGGTGCTCTATGGTACCGTTATAGACGAATCACACCTTAACAGCGTTGATTGGGTGAATGATAGACACGCACAATAATCTAGAAGGTCTTCGATGTCAGAGCACCGATATTCATCGCCCACCTGACGCGCTCTGTGGCTGCCGTGAGATCGTGACCTGGTTTCTGGTGTGGGGACGAGCATTGGGTGCAGGTCAAAGTTGTAAACATGTTACTGACAAACGGGAAAACGTGTGTGAGGCAAGCATGTAGGGCTATCGACGACGCAGTGTGCTGAGAGGCATGAGAATGGGAAGAATGAGTTGAAACGCCTTTCCCAGCTGGGAAACTGGTGCCGTGATGCAAAGTCCCACGCTTACTTCAACGCTTGATCGAACCCGACAACAATGCGAGGACCTGGGAGGAACATGAAATAATCTTAGGCCGTTTGAGTTGGTCAGCTAGTGTACTCCAGGCTTGGTGCTTTCGCAGAATTTCATCATGCCTGACAGAGTAACACCGTTATCGATGGACAATATAGTTACTTGGTACTATCAACCACATCCTTGAATATTTGAATTCCATGACTTGCGTCATATGGGTTCGGTCCCCATATATTCCTGCAGTAAACTTTCAATATCTCTACCTTGGCGAGGCGTGATCTTGCACTTGAAAGGAAGAGGAGCACTGTATCCCGAGTGTTATCAGAAGGGCGATCACAGACAAGCAAAACAAGGAAACTCACGAGATAATAGATTCAGCGAAAAGTTCAGGTTTGACGTCGATAGGGTGACCTTTGATGTCGACGGCGGGGGATATATCAGGTAGGTGGAGGATAGATACCACTGTCATATGCAACATCGAGTGTGCTATGTTTCTTCCGGGGCATATTCTACCAGTGTCGATTTCAATGCCGAATGGATCAGAGTCGGACGACGGTTTACCTCCGTCCAAAACCAAAAGAGACAACTACCTCAGAGTCAGATACATCGTCCCCGATAAACCCATCGGAATTGATAAATCGTGAAGGCTTGAATTCTGTCGGGCTTGGAAATACGCCCTGATCGTGAAGCATTGCGCTAAAACAAATCTGTATCCCGGGGAACAAGCGAGGGCTACTATCACTCATTATGCATTGGCAATAATTATACAATCCTTTGAGATATAGTAATCTCTGTATGAATCTTCATCGCTCGCGAAATGCGGGACACCCGCGGGAAGTACGGGATTCCACCTTGAACGTAACTTATCAGAAGGGTTGACGAAACACGAGAAACTGAAATATTCACCTAAGTACTTCCTTGATTACAGCAGAAACATAGTGAAGACGTGAAATGTCCTCAAATTCAGGAAGCCTATCTGGGCCAACTACTGAGTCGACCCCCTCCTGGGCTAAACGTTGAACATCAGGATATTTAAGCATGGCGAGAATAAATGTCAACGTTGAGGCGACCGTCGTTTCGGATGCAGCTAGACGAGTGAAAGATGAATGTATTGTTTCGCAAGAAGGGAAATCAATGTACCTGCAAAAACTTGCACTGCCGTTTCTTTTGCACAGCGGGCTTGTAACTCAAAGTTGGGTTTGTTGCAATGTCTCTCGAGAGTTACGGAAATGAAGGATTCTCGGTGAGTGGCGCCAGCCTCCTGTGAGTCTCGTCAAACTGCCAAGGACCTGTCCGCTTAATTGAAAAGACTTACAATAAGGTCCAATGACTTCTGATATGGCTTTTCCTCAAGTTCAGTCAGCTCTTCCCTAACTAGCCGCCCAACCCTCTTGAAATGCGCGCCAGGCATCCTCCACTCGGGTATGTACTTCAGCTGAGGAATAATGTTTACGAAGTACTTTACTGGTGCAGAAGCAGCAGCTCCATGTACCAGTGCGTTCTCCGTGTATTGCACAAGTGGATCGTGATGACGCTCGATAGGAAGTCCGTAGGTCAGTGAGATGGAGAGCCCACCGACGCAACTGAGTTGGAGTCATCGTCAAAGGCTCATACAGAATGACAGACTGAAATGAACGTACTTTCGAACATGAGCGTCAAATTCGTCGGGGGATTGGTAAAGGTTGAGGAGCAAGCCTTTCCGAATAATATCGATCTCCGTCTCTCGTATCCGAAGCAGATTTTTCTCAGAGAAGTGTTGTTGGAACATCCGTCTATGGGCTCTCCACTCGTCACCATAAGGCATTGACGCGAAAAAGTTCGTCAAGCCAGCACTACAACAAATAAGTTGGGACCTGAATAATAGACGTATTCCTCAAACGTACACCTCCGTGAGCATTGGTAATGAAGGTCTGTTCGGTATCAGAATAAGCTATGTCGTCAGCTGAACACACAGCCCACCGACTAGAGTAAAATGCCGATCGCTTCTCCAACAGCTCTTGAGCCATCATAATGTCATTCAAAACGATGATTGGTCTCCCCAAAGCTTCAAGGTAGATGATCTTTGTTCCTGTGAAATAATAATCAGAACGACTCGGAGCCATCTGTCCCGCTTATCATTTTTGTGCTCAATAGACGTCTTCCAAGGTCCTGATAAAGCAGATGTGTATACTGGAGCGGCATTTGGAACTCATTCCCGACCAAGGGCCATCGAAGAAGTCCAGGAGGTAAAGGAAGTAGCCTCTTGCAATAACATCGACAAACCAAATGAAGGACTACACAAGCGCACAGAACAGCGAGGTCTTGTAACTGCAGGACAGTCATATTGTCAGTAGCCAGATACGGTGGTCAGGGTGTAACCGAGGATAAGGCGGAGAGAGAGGGTAAGGCAGAGTTGGGATATATCAAGCATAGTCCTCGTGATTGTATTTAGCGCTCTGTGGCTCTACGCAGATTAGATTAAGTAAGAAAGCAAGACAGGATCTCCGCGTACGGAAACTATAGAAGACTAAGAAGACCTCCATGTCAGATTTACCCCCCAAAGCGCATCCTGGTCGCCGTGGAACTGTGCTCTGTGATTTCCAGAAGGCGACTAGCTAACGGGCAGCACCGTGGCATGAGATGAAACGCGGCCCTGGTGCAAAGCTTCCGAACTACACGAAGGGACCAAAGTGGCGTAGATCAGTATTGTGGGAAATTGTGGGGGTGACACGGAGGAAACCGGCCGTGTTTGATCAGATCAACTTCACGCCACGGCCATGCAAGGTGACGAGCCCTAGGCCACTCGGCCTACGTATCCGATCGTATCGCTACTCTTACTAAGTGTTTCTCCATCAGAGAACACTAGAGTCTGACTACGGGAGACTATATCGCTACTGGACCAGGTGTTGCAGCCTCCATTCCATTGCTCAACATTGCTCTGATTTCCACGAGTCAAGGACAAGACGTGCCCGTCCCTGGCGTCCTTGGAGCCGCAAGTAGTCCGTCACATTCGGCTGCTTCATCTTCGTCTCCTCTCTCTACACGCCAAATCACAAATGGAGTGCCGAATGTGGTATCTGTGAACCCACCCCCTCCGGCTGTTGTTACACCAACCTCAGGCTCCGAACAATTCGTGATGCATTCACTGGCTTCCGCGGAGAGCGATCTGAGTTCTTCGCCTATGGCTGAGACAGCTTGTGAATATCCTACGACAAACGTTCGACCTACTCCTGGATCTGGACCACACCAATCCGTATCCAGTACAAATACAACAATGCCTATACCCACGCCTACCTCCGCATCCGTTTCCGGTCCCACATCAATTCATCAACAGCCACATCAACCACCTCAACCTATGATGTCATCGCCTCATACCTCCGCTGTCGCCACAACACTCTCACATCCACCCTCCCCGACACATGGCCCGACGAAACGGTTATCATTCATGTCTTATT
>KQ962675.1:35265-64399 GCA_001563735.1 Leucoagaricus sp. SymC.cos
CTTCCGATCTATCCCAAATCGTCCTCGCAACCGCCGATTTTCCTGAACCAATTGGCCCATAGAGCCAAAAGACGTTAGAGGCACGGGATTCGTCAGTCAACCAGTCGAGTATCCGACTGATAACTGTTACGCGTGTGCCGGGAATACAAGGGGAAGGGAAACGTGACTGGGTTATTGCAGTTGGACTGAGGAATCGAGACATAGACTTGTTGTTCGTGAGGTTGTTGGTGGAGGTAAATGATGCAGGAAAGTCAGGATACATGGGAGTCCTATAATTATTCAACTGATTTGCCCTGTACATGTGACATACACAATGATTCACTGGAGATTTCCGCTTCAATGTCTCATATGACTGTAGTAGGTATGTACAGCATTCGAATGATTCTACGGCTTCTCTGATTGGCTTCCCTGAGTGTGTATCAAATGATTCTCATGAGCAACAATACGATGGGGACGATCTGATGTCTGCATAACCGTAAGATATGCTTTAAATGTGTTTTCACCTGCCAAATGTTGCACCACTTGCTTGCAATCATTAAATAGTCTGTACACACTCACAAATGACGAGGCGTTTGGCGCCAACAAAAACAGGGACCAAACTATATTTATTCCTAGAATCATGGACTGACCAGTTAAGGTCCGAGACAGTGTGTGTGTGGTGGTACATATTCAGTTATTTCCCCCCCCCCCTGGACACATCCTACACAAGGTGAGCCATTGATAGTTGGTGACAGACAAAGCTCACCTATGTCCAAAACTGAAAGATGCTATTTTCTCCGAATTAGGCAATTCATCCCAAATAGTTCCGTCAGAATTGGGGACTCATGGGAATTTCCTAGAGTAAATGTTAGGCTTTGATGTCCGTACTATCAGAGAGAATGATGTTTACAACGGAACCCAATGACTCTAGAAACGATCTATCCATCAGCCCGTCAAGCTCTTCTCGAACTTCTCGTGTAACGTTCTTGACCGCCACAAACGTCCGTTTGGAAACATGTTTAAACTGAGGGATGAGGTTCATGAGGTATTTCCCTGGTGTAGCAACGCCGTTCCCCTTGAGTAATGTCTTCTCGGTACATATATCATATAATGGGATCATTTCGTCTATAAACGGAATTACTGAAGCGGAGATCTCCCCAATGAGATTGAGTTCAAGCTATGGTCAATTGGGAGGAAAGTCAGTTACGTACCTGGAGCACGCACTTTCGAATGTGCTCCTCGAGTGCATCTCGATCGTGGTAGAGGTTGGGAGTTAGCCCTTGTGAAACAAATCAATCCCCGTCTCTTGTGTGTGCGACGAATTCTTCTTCGAGAAGTATTGTTGGAGCATTCGTTGATGGATTCTTCATTCATCGCCATACGGCATCAACGAGAAGAACTTCGTAACTCAACTCTGCCTGGCACTGAAAGTAACCTTGACACGGAGCAAGAGAATCGCTGGTTATACACTTCTGTGAACGTCGGTAGGGAAGGACTGGTAAGGGTGAGTTTCAAAAACAATTCTGGCCTATCCAACAAGACTTACCGGCTTGGATACAATGGAGAGCGTTCTTCTAAGCTCCTTGTAAAAGATATCCATGTCCTGAAATAGCATATCAAACACGTTTCCAACCAACGGCCATCACGGGAATCTAGGTGGTAGAGGAAGGAGCTTCTTTCATTGATTGGGATACGCACGACCATTATCAGTCAGCGATGAAGTTCCTGAGCTTCAAAGTGTGTGTCTAAGATATGTTCTAAATTAATAATGGGTTCACAGCATTGCGTTGATTGGACGAGTGATGGATATGTACAGTAATTTAGAAATTATTCGATCTCAATTCATTGATATTCACCATCCATCTTGCAGCACTGTCGAGAACGGAGCGTCCAAGTTGTTCTTTGCCCTTTGCTCTGGGGGTTCTATGTGGGTTTTGGAGGAGCGGAGGTAACGGAGAAACAACTGTCCTGCTCAGAAATGGCAGAAGAGGATGAATTACTGTAAAGATGTGTGTGAGATAAGGTGTATATTCTGACTGAGGGACGTACAGAGAAGTGGGCAATGCGAGCGATTGAGGGCGATGTTGAAACGTTGATGGCTGACTAATCATCCCCTGATTGGCATCTTCTCTCTGAACAGGTGCATCTCCTGGCCACCCTTCCCCACCTGCTTCTTGATCTTATTCATACACATTAACTCAGCGTGTCAGTCAAAAAGTTCATGAATGCCCATGGCTCTTGGCTCACTGACCACTGCCAGTTATACTGGGCGTCCAGCCTACAGCTTTCTCCATACTTCTCTCCGCCATTTTGGAGCCGACGATCAACAAACGCCCATCTTTTATCAACCTCTACATCAATGGACGACTGCAATGTAACATCGCCGCTGGGTGCTTTTATTTCTCATGCTTTGTGATGGGTTCATCTACATTGATGCTCATGGTGAGCGTTAATACTGCTCGTACTCTCTCTTACAGCCAGGAACGATGGCAAACCTGATGGCCGATGGCTGGTATTCCGTCCCTCTACTCGGCCCTTTGTTTTCACCTCTCAACAAGCCTATCTTTGCCCTAACAATTCCTGCTCACACCGCTCTTGTTGTCTCCACAATTGTTGCTGTCAACATTTCAACTCAACCCAATTACCCTGACTATCTTTGTCCTTCGTCATTACTGCCGTACAGCTTCTAAGCAGACAGCAAACTCCCCACTGGAGTATCGCGAATCTGATCATCAACAGGTACCTAGCATACACCCCAACAAAGATTTGACTAAATAAATGTTTCGATGTGCGCGAAGCGAACTTCGATAATCGTGGGGCTCTTGTTCAAACATACATATCGTCTGATAAAATAACACCCTTGCATAAATCTTAGGTTCTCAAACACATGTCTGTCTGAACAAGTCAGGGTGGCAAGTTTCTATTTGACCGCTGGCTCTAGTAGCACGGCTCTCCTCTTGCTTTGTTCAACGTCGGCTCTACTCCACTACTCTCCTCCTCGTCATACGCCTTCCCTAGCTGCTTTCACTTGTCACTCATCACAGTCTAGTCTCAACTGCCTCAGCTCGCCGGAAGCGGAGCTGAAAAAGACAGAAAGAAAATATAGCGGCGTTACGATATCTCCCTGCTCAGAAATGACCTTCCATGAATGATTATCAGATTGCTCTTAATGATCAAACTATGCATTTTGAATATACCTATAACATTGATATGGTAAACACGTATCAGATTCAGATGTGGAAATGTCCTCTGCTCCTTTCCACCGAACTCTCACGGTTTCAGCTCGAACTATCATAAGACTTAAAAATACGGTAAGTAATTGTTATGATACTCTAATCGCTCAGATTTGCGATAATTGGATGGCTATTGAGACTCAAGACACGTTCAATCGTATTTAGCCTCTTCTATTTCCTGTTTCTTCTTGATTGATTGTGTTTAGGTCTTGACAGCCTGAGACCGCGTAATGGCTCGGGTTCGGACATGGACGTGTCCGCATGGGGACGAGAATCAATATAAACTACAGTCCGCGGGTGACATTGAGCATCACTTCGCGTTTGATTCCAAGGACCGCCTTTCTGTGACAAATGTCTTATGCATTTTTCCAAGATGTTCTTGGACCTGTCCAGGCTCAGATGGCGACCACAGTTTCTGTTCATTATTGACGGACGCAGCCTAGATCAACTCCACTGCTACCTTCTTACCTTCATGCATAGTTCAAACCCTACATCATTATGGTTTTTTGCCAGCATGCGTTCGTGCCTCGCGGTACATGGTTTATCCGTACACTGGCTTTTTGAATGAACTGCATTTGTATGCCAAGTTCCGAAGTCGCGAAAGAGTTACAAGTCAGACTTTTACTCAATTGCTAGTGTTTCAAAATAATTGACACTACTCCTTTTGGCAAACAATGCCGTCATTTCCTCCCTGATTTACTCCAGCTCAGCGTTCACCACCTCTCGGCGAGGACCGTTTTTCTAAACAAGACAATGATAAGCTAGACGCTCATTGATTAACATCATGTATCATGATTCCCTGACGCCTAAGAACAGTCCTCTCGTCTATCATTTGCGCCTAAGTTCTATTAGGCTTATCAGATTGGATGAGTTCGACATTAGGCGCAGCTGTCTGGGATATTTCTACCGAAGCCGCATGGGATCGTTCTGGGAAGTCCTCTGAGACAACGTAGCCGATCAGCTGAGAAATGCCATCCTACATACATATAGAGTACCACGGCACCAGAACTGATCTTGAACTTCTGTTCGCGAGCTCTCCCACTAATTTGAAGTATCCACAATAACCAGTAGCGCATAATGACTGGGTACGTCGTCTAAGCCTATCTAATGGCCCACCGACTAAGATCCAATTGCTTTCACATCGTAGAACAATCAACACTATTCCTGACGAGATACTCTCTGAAGTCCTCCTTCGATGCGTCTTTAGGCCGTCAATCCCACGACTATGCCACATGTATCTGCTCTCAGTTTCCAACTCAGGGCACTCCGATTAATGTGCAAACGCTTCGATAAATCAATTTGCTCGACTCCCCAGTTTTGGAATCAGCTCAACATAACCCGCTCCTATGATAGCACGCCAGCAATCTCTGTATTGGCTCTTGAAATCTGGCTTAAGCGTTCCGGGAAAGCGATCCATCTTCGAGCCAGGTTTCCTGAGCTATTGAGGGGGATGTTCTACGACGCGATGGAGCTTCTATTGAAGTCCATCAACCGCTGGGAATCTGTTCATTTCGAGCTTGGAGGATTAAGACTATCGCAATATATCCCTCGATCCTGTTCCCTCGCTGAATCGGAGTTGCTTGAGGAATTGAGGGTCAGTGGCCTTACCGTGTCCTATGCTGAGTCAAAGGAAACTGGGAATAAAGTAATCAAGCGACTCACTGACGCTCTGCGTCTCTCTTATCTCCACATCGATGACACTCCTGAGCAGTCATCCATTCTTAAGCAAATACTCTTGGCCCCTGCGTTACGACTTTCAAGACTCAGGCTTTCCTGTAATGAACGGAAACTCGTTGAAGCATTGGAAAGCGTTGGAACCTACAGGACACTTAAATGGTTAACCATAGATCTTCAGAACAGATTTGTTCCACTCAAGGAAACCGCCTACACCATCAGCACTTTTACTCCTGGCATTATCCTGCCCAATCTTTGTATCTTCGAGTTCCGAGTTACAAAACATTCTCCTTTGGTGGGGAATATAACCAACAACGCATTAATGAAGCTTCATGGTCTCGACTCGAAGTGTTATCCCTGCAGGGTAGTATCTTGATTGAATGGGTGCTACCGTTTATCAACGCGATGGCGAGGTTCAACGACTCATTTCAAGTCTTAGGATTGTCGGGCATACCGTCATTCCAACTGGAGGAATTTTTCAATAACCCAGTTGTGTCTTCTGTTCAGACTTTTGAAGTCTGGTCTCGGACCGAAGGAATGATCAGACCGGATAATGATTTTCGAGAGGTTGTCGAGGAACGTAGGACTGCGGCAGCTGTGGCTCACAAGATAAGAGCTGTAGGGAATGCATCCTTTTGGGTGACAGGTTGGGCCAGTTTGAGAGATATCGAGGGGAGTAGAATGATGAAGGAGCGAATTCATCCTTCTTTGACTTTCGCAGGAGAATCAATTTCTGGATTGAATAGTGAGGAGATTAGGGGAGCACAGGAGGGGAGTGCCAGAAGCTTGTGGAAGCTAGAGACGAGAACTATGCCTCGAAGCAGGGACGGGGAAAGTTATTGTATGGACCCTCTGTCATGGGTTGGTCGTGTTAGCGGAGACTCCAGCAATCGCGTTGAATCTGCAGCGACTATACACGCCAAGTAGGGTTAAAATTAATCAGGATTAATTTGAGATGCCAAAAGATGAAGGTTGTTGAAGGGAAAGGGAAAATGACAATGAGATTAATCCCAACCAGCGCCTAACAAAAATAAACCCACGTCCAACACCGAGGGAGAATCACGATGAATCCATGTCTAGCACCAATTATCTTGAACCTAGAACGTGAATGTTGGGGTAAACGATGTTAGAAAGTCAGAGGTACGCGGTCATGCTCGACCGATTTACTCTGTATATGAGACATACATGAGGATTCACCAGAAGTTTCGGTTTCGGCTCTCACTGCACTTAGAAGCGCATTCATACAATATATAAAACGCCATTGATGACTTGGGAGTCAAGAGAACCCTCACCTTGTAATCCTTGTCGAAGAGGGATTGACAATTTATTCCCAGAAGGACTTGATTGAACTGGGCGGCCTTTATGATGGTCATTCAGTGGTCAAACAGTAATCTGCGTTCTTCTGCTGAAACAAATTGACGAATCCGAACGCGTTATTGAACAGATGATATACAGCACTCTGCGACAGTAATTTGGAAATATAAGTCACATCGGATCTGTTCCAGAGTACTCCTGTAATAGACTCTCGACGTCTATCCCTCCACGAGGTGTGATCTTACATCTGAACGGAACGGGATTCCTGGGTTCACGGCAACGATGAGACTTGGTAGCTCAATCAACACAACCAAATAAACTCACGAAATGAGGGAAGCGGCGAAGAATTTGGGCTTGACGTTGATCGGGTGACCATTGTCGTCGAGTGCTGGTCGTATATCGAACAAGTGCAGAATTGATACCGCGGTGATATGCAGCATTGATAATGCTATTTCCCTCCCTGGACATATCCTACACAACTCGAATCAGAATGAGCCAGGGATAGTCGGTAAGAGTCAGAACTCACCTGCGGCCAAAACCGAAGGATGCAATGTTCTCGGGATCAGGTAAATCATCGCGAATAGTCCCGTCGGACCTAAGGAATCGTGACGGTCTGAATTCCTCTGGGTCTGGAAATACGTCCTCGTCATGAAGCATTGCACTATGTTCGGTGAAGGACGGATAAGTAACAGGGGGAAAGAATTCAGGGTGGAAGACGCACTATGTATTCGGTGTGATTATACAGTTCTTAGGGATGTAATAACCCTCGTAGACATCTTCGTCACTTGTGAGGTGCGGTACGCCTGCTGGGACTATTGGATGCCAACTATATGCTATGAGAGTTGGGGCATATGAAGAAGATAAGAGGCTCACCGGAGTACCTCCTTGATAACAGCTGAGAGGTATGGGAGATACTTAAGATCCAGAAATCGGGGAGGCTGTCTCGACCAACCACCGAGTCGATTTCTTTCTGAGTCAAGCGCTGAACATCAGGGTGGGTGAGCATCGCAAGGATGAAAGTCGTGATTGCAGCACCACTTGTTTCGGACGCAGCTATGAGTAATAAGACGCGTCAACATGACGATGACATGTGGATGAAAGTGGCAGGCCGACCTGCAAAAACTTGTACCGCAGTCTGTTTAGTGTACAGGGCTTGTAGGTCGAAGTCGGGCTTGTCACGATACCTTTCCAAGGTGGTCGAAACGAACGATTCTCGAGCTGTACCAGCATTCTGAAGGAACTGTTGAGGTTTCATTTCCTTGCTGTCAGAACACATGGGACTCACTATGGAATTTAGCGACTCCTTATATGGCCTATTCATCAATTCATCAAGCTCTTCCCGGACCTCTCGGGCAACCTTCTTGAAGTGTGCACCAGGCATCCATTCCGGAACGTATTTCAGCTGAGGGATGATGTTGACGAGGTACTTCCCGGGTGCAGCGACATTGTTCCCATCGAGTAGCGCCTTTTCCGTGTACCGTACAACTGGGTCGTCTCGTCTTTGTACAGGAAGCCCGTATGTGACTGAAGTGGAGACTCCACCAATGAAACTGAGTTCAAAATGCTGCCAGTTGAGAGAAAGTAAGCCAAGCGCATGAACAGACCCACTTTCGAATATGCTCTTCGAATGCATCTGGATCTTGATACAGGTTTAGCAGTAAGCCCTTGCGAAGAAAATCAATCCCCGTCTCTCGCATGCGCGACAAATTTCTGTCTGAGAAGTATTGTTGAAAGATTCGTCGATGGATTCTCCACCCATCGCCATACGGCATCAACGAGAAGAGCTTCGTAAATCCAACCCTGCCTCGCGCTGTAAGCAACTTTGCCACAGAACAAGAGAATCATTAAGCATACACTTCCGTGAACATCGGTAGAGAAGGCCTGCTAAGCATGAGTGTCAAGAAGAACGGTCTGTTCAATAAGATTACCTGCTTGAATACAACGATGAGCGTTTCTCCAAAAGCTCCTGTGCCATCGTAACGTCGCTCAGGATGATAATCGGTCTTCCTAGGACTTCTAGGTAAATGATTTTTGTTCCTGTCGGTCGAGGTAAGCAAATATCACAACTAGTGCCGTCAACTCTCGCACTCACCAAGAC
The DNA here is from genome assembly GCA_001563735.1 of Leucoagaricus sp. SymC.cos. Classification (NCBI taxonomy): domain Eukaryota; kingdom Fungi; phylum Basidiomycota; class Agaricomycetes; order Agaricales; family Agaricaceae; genus Leucoagaricus; species Leucoagaricus sp. SymC.cos. Next base: position 43,564 of record KQ962675.1, read on the forward strand.
GCTTTCCAAGCTCCTTGTAGAAGATATGCGTGTGTTGAAGCGGCAAGTCGAACGCATTTCCAACCAATGGCCATCGTGGCAGGCCGGGTGGTAGAGGAAGGAGCCTCTTTCGACGATGGCGGTAGACCAGGTGGACGACCGCACAGAAGGTCAGAATAAGGAGGTCTTGTATTCGTACAACAGCCATGATCAGTCGAGGGAGGGATGGAGTCAAGGCGTGCACCTGGTGCTCTATGGTACCGTTATAAACAAATCACAGCTTGACAGCGTTGATTGGGTGAATGGTAGACACGCACAGTAATCTAGAATGTCTTCGATGTCAGAGCATTCATATTCATCATCCGCCTGACGCGTTTTGTGGCTGCCGTGGGATCGTGGCCTGGTTTCTGGTTTGGGGACGAGCATTGAATGCAGGTCAAAGTTATAAATATGTTGCTGACAAACGGGAAGACGTGTGTGAGGCAAGCGTGTAGAAAGCACTATCGACGACGCAGTGTGCTGAGAGGCATGAGAGTAGGAAGAATTGAGTTGAAACGGTGCCGTGATGCAAAGTCCCACGCTTACTTCAACGCTTGATCGAAACTGACACTGGGAGGAACATGAAATTATCCTAGACCATCTGAGTTGGTCAGCTAGTATACTCAAGGCTTGACGCTTTTACAGAATTTCATCATGCTTGACAGAATAACACTGTTATTGATAGACGATACAGTTACTTAGTACTATCAACCACATCCTTGAATGAATGCCATGACTTGCGTCATATGGATTCGGTCCCCATGTATTCCTGCAGTCGACTTTCAATATCTCCGCCTTGACGAGGTGTGATCTTGCACTTGAAAGGAAGAGGGGTACTGTATCCCGAGTCTAATCAGAAGGGCGATCACAGACAGACAAAACAAGGAAACTCACTGGAGATAATAGATTCAGCGAAAAATTCAGGTTTGACATCGACAGGATGACCTTTGGTGTCGACGGCGTGAGATATACCAAATAGATAGAGGATAGATGCCACTATCATATGTAACATCGGGAGCGCTATGTCTCTTCCAGGGCATAGTATTCTACGAGTGTCAGTTCCAATGCCGGGAGGATCAGAGTCGTACGACGGTCTACCTCCGTCCAAAACCAGAAGAGGCAACTAGCTCATGGTCAGTTACGTCGTCCCGAATAAACCGTGAAGGCTTGAATTCTGTCGGACTTGGAAATACGTCCCGGTTGTGGAGCATTGTGCTAAAATAAATCAATATCCCAGGGAACAAAGGGGGGCTACTATCACTTACTATGCATCGGCAATAATTATACAATATTTTGGGATATAATAACCTCCGTATGTATCTTTGTCGCTCGTGAAGTGCGTCGTATCCGAGGTAGACTTTTCTCAAAGAAATGTTGTTGGAACATTCGTCTATGGGCTCTCCACCCGTCACCATAAGGCATTGACGCAAACAAGTTCGTTGAGCCAACACTACAACAAATGACTCGGGACCTGAATGAAAGGAGTATTCTTCAAGTGCACACATCCGTGGGCTTTGGCACCAGAACAAGCTATGCCGTTAGCTGAACACACGACCCACCGACTAGAGTAAAGCGCCAAGCGCTTCTCCTATAGCTCTTGAGCCATCGTAATGTCATTGAAAACGACGACTGGTCTCCCCAAAGTTTCAAGGTAGATGAACTTTGTTCCTGCGAAATAATAATCAAAAAGAGCCACCCGTCCCGCTTATCATTTTTGTGCTCACCGAGACGCCTTCCAAGGTCCTGGTAAAACACATGTTTATACTAGAGCAGCATTTGGAACGTATTCCAGACCACGAGCCACCGGGGAAGTCCAGGAGGTAAAAAAAGCAACCTCTTGCGACGATAGCAATAAACTAAGTGAAAGACCACACAAGTGCACAGAACAGCGAGGTCTTGTAACAGCAAGACAGTTATGTTGTTGGTAGCCAGATATGGTGGTCAGGGCGTAACCGAAGATATATCAAGCATAGTCCTCGTGATTGTATTTTGTGCTCTGTAGCTCTATGCAGGTTAGATTAATGGCAAGAAGGCCAGACAGGATACCCCAGCACGGAAACTATAGAAGACTAAGAAGGCCTCTGATGTCAAAAATGGGACATTCACCTCCCAAAGCGCATTCTGGTCGCCGTGGAACTGTACTCTGAGATTCCCAGAAGGTTGCTAGCCAACCGGCAACACCGTGGCATGAAACGAAATGCGGCCGCCAGTGCAAAGCTCCCGAGCGGGACAGAAGCGCTGATCAATGCATGAAAGGACCATAGTGGCGTAGATCAGCATTGTGGGGGTAGCATGGAGGAACCCGGCCACGTTTGATCAGATTGACTTCACACCACGGCCAGGCAGGGTGACGACGGACTTTGCTACCCAGAAACTCCCACACTCTTTGCATTCACCACTTTTTACGGTCTACACTCTCACGCCTTCGCCAATCGCTGTGGCAGACCAATGGACCGCTTCAAGCTTGACTTACACAGTATACAGTAGTAACACTTGCATCCCAAGAGTGAGAGTATCATTTGCCAGGTTTCCAAGCGCCTATCAAGAATGCAGAACAGACAGAAAGGCCGGGCATCGACGTGGTCTCAAATAGTCCTCAAGCCACAATCTGAAGTACGGTAAAGCTCCATGGCGTGTTATATGGGGTCAGTCCCCACGTACTCCTGCAACAGACTCTCAACATCCCTCCCTGCGCGCGGTGTGATCTTACATTTGAACGGCAGTGGGTTGCTAGTCGCAAAAAATAGTTAGACAAAGCTACACTTAGAAGATGAAGTCAACGCACGAAACGAGAGACTCGGCGTAAAATTTGGGCTCAACATCGACGGGGTTGCCTTCATTGTCATAAGCGGGGGCTATGTCAAATAGATGTAGGATGGATGCTGCCACGATATGTAGCATCGACAAAGCTATGTCTCTCCCTGGGCAGATCCTATAGGATATGCTTGAGCCATGGATAGAGGAACAATCCCAAGAACAACTCACCTCCGTCCAAAGCCAAAAGTCGCAATCTTTTCTGGGTTGGGTAAGTCATTTCTGATCGTACCATCGATGTTGGTAAATCGTGAAGGGTCAAAATTGGTTGGGTTTTGGAATATCTCCTCGTCATGAAGCATCGCACTGGTTGAGAGCGTTATTGTTTTATGAGTGAAATCAAAGGAATGACGCACTATGTGTTTGCTATTATCATACAATTCTTGGGAATGTAATAGCCATTGTATGTATCTTCATCGGTTGTGAGATGCGGAACACCCGCCGGAGCTATTGGATTCCACCTATCACGTATCAATATAACTTGAGGAGACCGAGGATTTGAGATACTCACCGAAGTACTTCCTTGACTATGGCAGAGAGGTACGGAAGACAAGAAAGGTCCGAGAAATCGGGCAGTCGGTCTGGGCCGACCACTGAGTCCAATTCTTGCTGACCCATGCGCTGAACATCAGGATACTTGAGCATTGCCAGGATGAACGTCATGGTCGAAGCGACAGTTGTTTCAGATGCGGCTTGGAGGGTGAGGAATTTCGACGTGTTGTAAGACTACCGATCAGCCAAGCACATACCTCCGAAGACATCGCCCGCCGTCTCTTTTGCACACACTGCTTTCCCTTCAAAGTCGGACTGGTCGCGATGCCTTTCCAAGGTAGCCGAAACAAACGATTCACGAGCAGTGCCAGCATTCTATTACCAATACTATAGTGAGCACTCAACCACTTTATGCTATGAAACCAGGAAAACATACCATTGAATCCAATGACTTCTGATATGGGACATCCATTGCTTCGAGAAGCCTTTTCCTGAGCTCTCGCCCTGTTTTCTTAAAGTGTGCGCCCGGCATCCACTCAGGTATATATTTCAGCTGAGGAATAATATTGACAAGAAAGTTTCCCGGCGCTGCTGCTGCGGTGGCATCCACGATCGCTTTTTCGAAGTAATGCACGACTGGATCGTCTTGTCGCTGTACTGTAAAACCATATGTCATGGACGTTGAGACTCCACCGACACAACTAGATTTAGGGCATTGTCGGTGGCTGAGGATCAAGAGAAGGTGACGCAACTCACTTCTTAACATGTTCTTCGAATTGATCAGGATGGCTATAAAGGTTGACCAGTAGGCACTTGCGAAGAAACTCGATTTGCATCTCTTGAACACGAGGAAGACTATTGTCAGAGAAGTACTGTTCGAACATTCGTCGATGATGCCTCCAATTAACACCATACGGCATCGTAGAAAACAAGCTCGACACTTTGGCACTACGTTCTGTTAGATGAAGTAATCCGTGTACATCAAGTACAGTAAATCCACTTACACTTCTGTTAACATTGGCATTGACGGTCTACCTTATCTCAGCGCCCCAAAACGAAGACTGACTCAAACAAAGCTTACCTGCTAGAATACAGAGCCGAGCGCTTCTCGAGCAAATCCTGAGCCATTTCGATATCGTTGAGCACGATTACATGCATCCCTAACGCTTCCATATGAATGATCTTAGTACCTGCAAAATTATAGTCAGATAGCCCCACCACCAGCAGTACTATGGTTAGCACTAACCAAGTCGTTTCCCAAGGTCCTTATAAAAGACGTGTACGTATTGGAGAGGCATATCGAGCGCGTTTCCAAGTAGGGGCCATCCGGGGATTCCAGGGGGAAGAGGAAGCAGCTTCTTTCGACGATGGCGATAGGCTAGATGAGCAATTGCACAAATGCCTAGGACGAGGAGATCTTGCAACTGCACGTCGATCATCGCTAGTAGCTGTTAGGTCCTAGTTGTCTGGAAGTTGCGGTGGAATTTTGTAGGGCGATGGTGCCGGTTCTTGATGCCTTCTAATATAATCTCAACTAATACCTTGGCGGCGTGTAGTACGCGGTGGACGGATAAGGGTATTAGCAGAAGGCATACCAGAACTGAGGCCTGAGGGCTTGTCCGACAACAATGGTTTTGAGCTCGTGACCCGCATAATACTTCCACGGTCTAAAAACTTGACAGTTTCGATTGCAAATTGGCGTGGAATCGGAAACCACGGCCTCGTAATCGCTGGGCCGAACAACTTCTCAGTGATGATGTCTGATGCCCGTTTTGACAAAGCACTGATCTCCCTGGTGAAACGACGAGCAAATACCTGCAAACACAGACAAGGCGAGTTATGCATTACATACTTATGCTATTAATGGGCAATAACACCGGATTGACTGAGGAAGAGTAAGAGCACAGATTAAAGGATGTATGCCAGTCGGTTTCCTTCCGAGCGTGACCGCAAGACTTAGATTTGCCGGATTCGGCACATGGGTCCAGGATGGGATCTTGCCTCAGTCTCTGGGTAGATATGATTGATACCCATTACTTCATATGTCTATTTCCATGATTACATTAAGAGTGAGTCCGGCGAAGTGTCCAAAGGTGCGCGGATTGAGAGCAGTGTTCTTCGACAGCTCGGCGCTTTGCCTACTCAATTTATTCATTATAGTTGAAACGAAACCGTCCTCTCAAGAATTCACTTTCCTTCACACTTCATCACAGATTCACCAACTCTTCTTGCCATCTTCTACTCTGAGATACGTATTCGCTTCTTTGTACCAGTGGCCGTCAATCTGTATCAGTCAAGCATCAACGAGAGTTGTCGTTTTGAATCAAAACCTTCCATTCAGCTCAGCTTCAGACACGATGGTGTAAGGGAGGTTCAACGCCTTCAGGTTTATAAGAATGATGCCTCGTCGTCAAACGTTTGTTATTGGTTTCGTGTCGCGCTCTTTAATAAAGTACAGTACCTGCTTGATCAGTCACCGGCTTAGGCTTTTACTTGATTGTGGGTAATTCATTCATTAGAATACAGAATATATTGGTAGGATGGGCATCTACGTGGCCGTAAATGGCCCTCCAGTTATGACTTGAAGTGAAGCGTACAATTCCGTGGCACATTATATGGGGTCAGTCCCCATGTATTCCTGTAACAAACTCTCAATGTCCCTCCCGGGGCGCGGTGTAATCTTACACTTGAACGGCAATACATTACTGAGTAGAATAAACAATGAGACGAAGCCACACGGAGAAGAACAGAAAAGAAACATACGAAACGATGGATTCAGCATAAAATTCTGGCTTGACATCAATAGGGTTGCCTTCGTCGTCAAGCATGGGGGATATATCAAACAGATGAAGGATTGATACAGCTGTGATGTACAACATCAACAAAGCTATATCCCTTCCTGGGCAGATTCTGTAAGATTTGAGATTATTCGACCGGTGGATAGAAGGTCAATCAGCGGGACAACTCTCACCTCCGTCCAAAACCGAAAGTAGCGACTATTTCTGGATTGGGTAGATCATCTCGGATGGTCCCATCGGCATTGATAAATCGCGAAGGGTCGAAATGTGTCGGATTTGGAAATATGTCGTCGTCATGGAGCATTCCGCTGGAGTGGGTAAAAGGTATGTTATTCTCATGTTAGAGCTGAGAAAGGTGACACACTATGTGTTTGCCATGATTATACAATCCTTTGGAATGTAGTAGCCATTGTATGTATCTTCGTCACTTGTGAAGTGCGGTACACCTGCGGGAGCTATCGGATTCCATCTGTTGTAGAACAGTAAGAAAAAACCTGAATGAGGCAGAAAAGTTGGGAGAACTCTACCGAAGGACTTCCTTCACTACAGCAGAGAGATACGAAAATTTGGGAAGGTCCGAGAAATCGGGAAGCCGGTCTGGGCCAACCACCGAGTCGATTTCCTTCTGAGCTAGACGTTGAACATCGGGATGCTTAAGCATTGCCAGAATAAACGTCATGGTCGAGGCAGTAGTCGTTTCGGCTGCGGCTTTACAAGTAGAGAGTGTCGAGTCACTGTAGCACTCCCTGTGAACAAATGACATACCTCCGAAGAGCTGTCCTGCTGTCTCCTTTGCGCACAGCGCCTGCCGTTCAAAATCTGGCTTGTCTTGGTAACTCTCCAAGGTACTCGAGATAAACGATTCATGGGCTGTACCAGCGTTCTATCAGCAACACTCAGCCATCAGCTTTCATGTCTTTGAAATCGAGAAAACCCACCATTGAATCCAATGAGTTCTGATACGGCTTATCCATCAGCTCGGTAAGTTCTTCCCTAATCTCTCGTCCAATTCTCTTGAAGTGTCCGCCTGGCATCCATTCCGGTATGTATTTTAACTGAGGAATGATATTGACCAAGTATTTCCCAGGTGCAACAGCTCCTGTGGCATCTGTGAGCGTTTTTTCGAAATGATGTACAACAGGATCGTGTTGTCGCTGTACCGGAAAACCGTATGTCATTGATATCGAGACCCCACCGATACAGCTGAGTATATGGGGTATTCAGCTCCTGAGATTCGAGAAAATGGTAAGAGGGAGCTCACTTCTTAATATGCTCGTCAAATTGCTCTGGCTGATAGTAAAGGTTTAGCAGGAGGCTCTTGCGAATAAATTCGATCTGTGTCTCTTGAATACGAGAAAGACTCTTATCGGAGAAATGTTGTTGGAACATCCGTCGATGTTTCCTCCAGTCGTCACCATATGGCATCAAGGAAAAGAAGTCCGTCAGTCCAACACTACGCTGAGTTAGAAAGGGTCTTGGAACTGCATTAAGCAAACTATTGCGCGTACACTTCTGAGGCCATTGGAAGCGACGGTCTATCGTATCTCAGCGTTTTGGACTGGAGGCTGAGTTTGACAAAGCTTACCGGCTAGAATATAGGGCCGAGCGCTTCTCGAGCAGATCCTGAGCCATCGTAATGTCATTTAGCACGATCATGGGTCGCCCCAACGCTTCCATATACATGATCTTAGTTCCTGCAAAACTTCTGTGAGATAATCCTGCAGCCAAGCATACACGGGGACCACAAACCGAGCCGTTTCCCGAGATCCTTGTAGAAGACATGTACGTATTGGAGGGGCATGTCGAGCGCATTTCCAAGCAGGGGCCATCCGGGAATTCCGGGGGGGAGAGGAAGCAGCCTCTTCCGACGATAGCGATAGGCTAGATGAACGATTGTACAAATGGCTAGGACAAGGAGGTCTCGCAACTGCACGTTGATCATTGCTGGTTGTGCGATAGGTGGTTGTGCGGAAGTCGTCCGCAAGCTGAGGGGGGAATAATTCTCAAGGTCGTGGTGTTCGTGACATCTCGACGGCCACCGTGTATTAATAGATGGAAAATCATTGATAGGGAAGTAAATATAGAAGACATGTAGAATCGACATTTATCGCAAATCATTCGCATGCTGTGACTACCGTGGAATCGTGCTCAGGGAAGTACGGCAGATTAATCTGACTGTCCAGGTGAAGACGACGAGCAAATGGAGCCATACATGAGGCGAGAACGGCAATAAGCCAATAAACCAATGCTTTATGCTACCCATGGCTCAATACCGGTGGGTTGACTGATTGAGAGTAGAAGAAAAAGATGGAATGGTTGAAATAAGAATGCCGGTCAGGGGATCACAAGATACAGGTGGTTATCCCACGCTCCCATCAAGGGGAGTACCATTCTGCCGAGCGATAATCACCATCACCTACGTACTTCACATGCCTACCTCTGCAACAGGGCAGGCACAATACGAGAGCGTTCCTTTGTTGCACAAGTAGTCCGTCACGGGACTTCACAGTTCACTTTTTACATAGCGGTCTTCGGCTCTGCTTCCTTTTCACAGCTGCTTCGAGATCGCGGTTGTGCGACTACCTCCCACCTTTCTAACGTGTAGCGCATCTGGATAATCCGAAACGCAACCAGTTTCTCAGTTCCAACGTGTGAACGATCTCGAAACTACTCACCCCAGCAGGAACCGATGTACGCTCAATTGCACACCGACAATGTCCACCATGCTCTACAACCTGGTCGTGTCGCGGTTATCACAGGTGCAGCACACGGTATTGGAGAAGCTGCTGCCAAAGAGCTAGCCCGGTGCGTGTTTGATCATTTATCACCGGGATTTCAACTGATTGTGAATGTTGTCTCGTGGTTCAGACTGGGACTGAAGGTCGCCATCACAGATATCAACGAAGAACTTCTCTATAACGTCGGGAGGGAGCTTATGGGGATGGTCGGGGAACAGAATGTTTTGGTGGTGCCGACGGATGTGTCCAGGTTGGAAAGCGTTCAGAGGCTGAGGGATAAGATTTACGAAACCTGGGGCGAGGTGAGCCATCCGATAACTCATGCTAAATTCAAGCTGAGCACACGCGTGAAGGTTGGAGTGTTGATGAATAATGCTGGTGTACGGTTCAAAGCTACCGCTTGGGATGGAACGGAGAACTGGCGGAAAGTCTTTGGCGTTAACGTTCTCGGGTACGGCTGTCTATCATATCAGATAGTTTCCACTCACTCAAACGTTTCCAGTATGATAAACGTACAACACACATTTGTGCCCGTGAGCGTTTTACTTTCAATGGCTTGAAAGTCGATCGTAATGAAAGAAGAAATAGTCAATGATCCCTCAAGAGAACCCTTCGATAGTTATAAACTCGGGCTCCAAACGAGGTATAACGAATCCACCGTACGTCTTTGACACTGTTACGAAACCTCTCAACTCACGTCGGTACTACAGGGGTGATGTTGTATACAGTGCCTCCAAGGCCGCAGTGAAGTCCTTTACGGAAAGTCTCGCTCACGAACTCCGTGAACTTCCGAACAACAACATATCAGTTCATCTTTTCGCGTATGCTCTGCTTACTTGGATTCATGACAGCAGTCTTAACCCATTCAACAGTGCAGGGAATACATGGACCGGTTTGACGGGTGACGATGGGACTGGGGGGATCAAGCCCGATGCTGCATGGACGCCGGAACAAACTGTCCTATACATGCTGGATAAAGTTCGTCAAGGAGACTTTTATATCCTGGTACCCGACAACGAGACGCCTCGCGAAGTGGATCAGCTCAGGATTATGTGGAGCGCAGGGGATGTTGTGGAGGGCCGACCGCCGTTGAGTAGATGGCATAAAGATTACCAGTCATTGTTTGAGAAGTTCATGAGGGAAGGGTTGGCGGCGCTAAGTGCATGATTGGTTAGTGACGCATTCTTATTAATTTTTGTAATCCTCAAGTGAATAGACGAAACGTTGTCACAAGAGAGGGGAACAGCGACTATGTCGACCGTTGGTCAATAGGTTGTGACGTCATTACCATTCTCGGGAAGAGGAAAAACCAATCAAAATTCTACATGCCTCGTCGGGCTTGAAACTAGCTGAATCCAATTCACTGGCAACTCTTTCAACCTCGGCGATGCACTCATCAGTTACTGGATCGTGTTGTTATGCTCCCTATCTACTCGGATCATGCCAAGAAACCAGTTCTGACTCGACAAAAGGCTGGCAAGCGCCCAGCCTCATCAAAAGCCTCATTAATCCCGACTTCTCAACAATAATAATCTACATTGACACTCTCATTAATAACCCTCCCCACTTCCGACATCACTATGACCCAAATGGACGCTATGGTCTTGGCACGCCGAGCATCACTCGGCGATCTCCCATCCCTCCCTCCTATTTTCAACCACTGCATTGAGAACACCGTCATCTCATTCCGTCTCTCCCCTATCGGCGTCGACTTCTTCGAAGACATCCTCAACACCACCTGTGCACATGATCTCCCCTTCTTCGTCGCCACCACCCTCGCTTCACCGACCGAACCTAGCACAGACGTCGAGGGCATCCTTGTGGTTGAAAACGTGATAGGATATGCGTACGCCATGCCTTGGCGTGCGAGTTACGCAGCGTATAGACATACGATCGAGATTTCGATTTATGTCCACCCGGAATATCAATCTGTTGGTGCTGGTACAGCACTCATGGATACTTTGATGACTGCATTACGAACGACTCGCGTACGAGATCCAACCGCGAATCCTGATATGGTGAAGGATTGTGATGATGACGATGGTGGGTTGGAAAAGGCAGATGGGACGGGTAGAATTCGTGAAGTTCTTGTTATTATGTCGTTGGATATTGAAGGGAGGGATGGAGGTCTTGGTTTTATTCTCGGTGGGGATTTGAAAGGATTGGGCACATGAAGAGAGTTGGATTTAAGTTTGGGAGGTGGATTGATGTGTTGATGTTGCAAGTCTCGCTTTGATGGAATTTGTAGAGTTATGACTACGAGTTGGATTGATTCCTCCACTCGTTGTTATTCCAACTGGGGCAATACAACTATCGTGGCTTCATGCTTGGATAACGAGCGAGGGGCTCGAATGGGGAGGACTCGAGTCTTACGATGAAAGGGTTAGATACCCCGTGGGGCAGATCGCAGGAGGAAGGCTATTTTGACCTGTCTTAAGAAAGGACTTCGTCTTACGCGGTGACCAGATGAATTAATGTAGTTATTGCCGGGTACGCGTTTTCAAGAGGCTTGGGAGAAAAGTCAGGGAATAGACCATTTTAGGAGTCGGTGAATCTCATAGTAGTTTGCATCGTTCTTATCAGACGGGGAATAGGGGCGTCTGTAATTTCCCGCACCCGCGCTGCCGCACCCAATTTCTTACCTCAAGGACACCCGCACCATGCCTGCACCCTAACGAGTAGCAGTTCTCCGCATGATCGCACTGGTCCCGCACCTTTCTGTGAATATGCATCTGACACCCTTGTCAAAATCATAACGAGGTATGCTGTACCAGGAATTAATCCTAGCGGGCCACAGTAATAACTTATTAGAGCCGCTCACCCAGATAAAGCCCTGAAGGGACCCATGGGAGATGTATCCTCGGAGTCCCGACTTTGTAGCTGACTCAGTGATATGTAAATCTACCGCAGTGATAACAATCTGAGCAAAATTGATATCAATCCATTATATGAGACATTAGGCAATTGTCATTCCAGCTTTGAAGCCTGCGTCAGAATCGTAACGGGAAAGGCTGGTAATTGACTTGAACTTTAAGCGGAACTCGGGAATAAGTGTTGCTTATCCTGATTCCGATAGACTTGCAGGATTCCAGATAGGTTAGCTGAGCAAGTATTGATGGAACTAAGAAATGATAAGATAAGGCGTGTTGGTTGTTCAGGTACTGATAGGAAGTTACAATGAACATATTTGAATTTTGAATGACGCTCAATATTGGACTCGCACTTTGTAATACAAGGTTGTATCTCTCCAACAACAATAATCATAAATCTCTCTTGTGTCGTCATGCACTGAAGAATACATCCAGACTTCAGTTCAGGAAAAGGCAGGCGTAGTTCAATATATATCGGACTAAGGGTACACTTGCTGCGACTGGCACACCTTGCTGCACCTCCGCACCTCCTGCATATCATGATTCATCCTGCACCTCCCGTATCATCTCCTGCACCACCTTCCACATTTGGCACAACTCCCGCACCATACCGCACTGACTCCCACACCCTTCCTGCACCTTTTCCGCACTTTACTTGCAACAATTTCCGCCTTGTAGGGTAGTCTTGTGTACGCAATGCTTCCGAGTCACTTTTAAGCAGTTCATTCAGTGTATGTTGTGCTTGCCTTAAGTGGGAGGGATTTTAGTTGCAGTATATCTCAATGTCAACCTTGAATGTTCAGAGTTTGTCGAACTGTGCACTAAGACGTGTTGGAGATCTAAACTACATCGTACATACACATAGATATGAGTGAGTTTTGAAGTGAACGACTTTAAATAATTCGTAAAAAAGAGACAAAGTTGAGTTTTACATGTGAAGGCAATTGCTTGAGACCAACCTTCTCATAATACAATAAATTGTCTCAAATGTTGTCCAGAAGAGTCGCGGTGAACTTTATTGAAGAGACTCAAGAGACGTTTACTTCGATAGGAATGCCTGGTGCACCCTCCCGCACCCTCGAGCACTTGCGGTACGGTGCGTCATTGCGGGTGCGGGTGCGGGTGCGGCATTTTCTGGGGACTCAGACTGACCCCATGTGACTCATGTGCCCCGGGATCTTAAGTACTACAACTCGAGTCATGACTTGAGGTCATTGGAGGCTACTTAGAAACCCAACCTATCATATCATACATCTGAGAACTGTAACCTTACTGGCAGCTATAGAGATTCATACTTTCCCTTCAATGTTACGTTTCTCGGTTACTTTTGAAAGCAAATATGGGTTTCACTCTCGGAGCAAATGACCTAATCATCGTCGCAACCGGGAGCTTTGAAACAACATGAAAATGTGACGTGTTCAGAGCTCGACTTCGGTGATGATATCGGGGCCGAGCAACTGGTGTGCACTGTGATAACACTGCCGTCGCAGTGTGCAATAGGCATGGAACCACTAAAACCACTGTACACTAATTGACACGCGCCGACGCGATTTCTTCGGAACTCAATGAATCGTGGCCTCTAGCCTACATGACTCTCAGCTTTGGAGCAAACACTGCGTTTTATGGTCTCGGAACCGCAGCTGCGATGCTTGTAGTGACTCACTTATTTGATCCAGATTTCTGGCCCAAGAACCCTGGTAAAGGTTGACTCAACCGAAAATTTCAACGATATAAACAAGCTACTCGATTACCAACCACTCTATTCTCAACCGGCCTTGCCCTCTGACTGGCCTGTGTCACTGTCTCTTATTCCCTCTCCTTCTATCTCTTTCTCTCCAGCAAAAACCAAAACAGCACTCACAGGCACAGAGAACCCTACATTGAACAATGTTGAACGTGAAAATTGATCGATACCTTGTTCTCATTGGAATCTTCTCCGTCGCATATTTCATTCATCATCATCGTCGAAGGCAATTCCGACGTTTCCCACTGAGCCTACCCAGTTGGCCATTGGTTGGAACCGCTTTTTCCATGCCTCGCATTGACGTCCACAAGTTCTACAAGGAACTCGGAAAGAAGCTCGGTAAGCAGTGCATTAGATATCACTATCATGTACAATATTGAACATACTCGACAGGGACGAATATTATCTATCTTGAAGCCTTCGGAAAACCTATATTAATCTTGAATGATATCAAAGTGGCACAAGACTTATTAGAGAAGCGCTCCGGAACCTACTCTAGCAGGTATGCCCCTCGCTACCATTCCTTCCCTATGCATGCTGACTCGCGTGCAGACCAGAAATACCGATGCTCACAGAGGTGTAAGTTCCGTGAAGGCCGCATTCAACGACAGGCTGCTCACAAACTGCCCAGAGTCGGCTTCAAGGGGTTCTTCATCACCATGCCATACGGCGACGAGTGGAGGCTCCATCGCCGGATGTTCCAGCAATATTTCTCCAGCAGCATACCTCGTCTGCAAGAGAAAGAACTGGAGTTTGTTCGCAAGGGCTTATTAACAAACCTCTACCAATCTCCTCTCGAATTTGTCAACCATATCAAGAAGTACGTTAAACATCTGTTTGTCGCGAGTGCTCAAAATCTGGCCGCTGACCTCATTGACCAAGCTGTGTCGGTGGACTCTCTATTTCAGTCACCTACGGATTGCCTGCCCAGCGACAACGCGACCCGCAAATTATCGCTGCCGAAGAATCACTTGCTGCTGGGGGCGCTAGCTCTGCCCCAGGACGATACCTTGTCAACATTATTCCTCAGCTTAAATACGTACCAGAATGGTTCCCAGGAGCGCAATTCAAGAGAGAGGCTAAGAAGTACCGGAAAGGGTTTGATGACAGCATGAACAAGCCGTTTCTAGCCACTCTGGATACCTTGGTCAGTCTTTTTCCCACTGATTCTCCCAACCGCAAAGGGTTGAGCTTGCTTTTAAAGGCATCTGGTCGTGCTCAAGATTGTTTCGTGACGGATACTCTTGACAGGTATCAGGATAAACCAGATTTCGAGTTGCACTCTCTCCATACCAAGCAGACGGCAGTTCAAGTCTTCGGGGGTGCGCGGTATTCTCTTTATATGTTTTTGCATACTGAATTCAATGATTAACAGCCCTTTTCGGAACTACCACCACATCAATCACAACATTTTTCCTTGCAATGCTGCTCTATCCGGATGTTCAAAGAAGGGCACAACAAGAAATCGACTCTGTTATTGGTCATGATAGGCTCCCCGAGTTTTCAGATCTCGATGAACTACCTTATATTTCTGCGATTGTTAAAGAGGTTCTGAGGCGAGAGATTTGTTCCGCTATCATCACCGCAGTTTCACTGAAGTCGTCTCGGACAGGTGGAATCCGGCCGTGCCACTTGGTATCCCGCATCTTACAACGGAAGAAGATATTTACGAAGGTTTTTATATTCCTAAGAACTGTACAATTATGTACAACGCATAGTAAGGCAATTCCTCTCTGATAATGTAAATCCGTGGCCTCAAATTCCTTTAGTGCAATGCTTCATGATGAAAATGCCTTCCCTGAGCCCGGAAAGTTCAAGCCTTCGCGATTCCTCAAACCAGACGGAACACTCTGCGACGATGTCCTTAATCCGGAAGATACTGGTGCTTTTGGTTTCGGACGAAGGTTTGTTATTTCTCAATAACTTACGATCTCCGAAAATGTGCCTGAGTCATGTTCTGCATGTAGAGAATGCCCTGGAAAGAATGTAGGATTATCAACGCTGGTTATAACTGTAGCCTCAGTCCTACATCTTTTTGACATATCTCCTGCCTTTGACGAACACGGGAGGCCGATTGAGGTCAAGCCCGAGTTTGATACTGACTCTGTCGGATCGTGCGTGTTTACTGCGTTAACTTGCTCAATATATTTTATGCTGATGTATGCTCCCTTAGTGAACCGCTTCCTTTCCCGTGCAAGATCTCACCTCGTAAGGGGAAGCCAGTCGAGGGCCTGTTGCAAGATTACTTCGGGAACGATCCTATATAAGACTTATGTTACGTGATACCACAAATATCGGGCACGTAGGTTTTAGCGAGGTCGACGAGCGTGATGAGCGTGGACAAGCGTGGACAAGCGTGGACAAGCGTGAATAAGCGTGATCCGGTGTGATCCAAGTGTGATCACTTGTCATTGGCGTGAGGCACATTCGCAAGCGTGGTCCAGCGTGAACCGGGCGTGAAAACCGTGAAATATGTCTGACCAAGCGTGAGTTGCCGACGCATTGAGCGTGGATTCTTATGTTTGTAGCGTGATTGATGCTTCAGGCGTGAACTAGGGTGAATAACCAGAGTTACCTGTAATAACCATGTGGAAGCGTGAATCTGGCGGGAGCTGAAAGCGTGATGGCCTAAGGCAGGCGTGAAGATGAACCTTGATCTTATCTCTCCGTAGAAGAAACTTTTGATCTAGCCATTTATCCACTCCATCTTGGCTGATTTCTTCAATGCATACTCTCTGATTTCAATGAAATATCCAATCCTCCCGAATCTGAATGATCGCAGAATGCTAAGTTGCTCAATCATGAAATCTTCGTCGATTAGATTTTATCTAACAGAACATAATTCAGGAACGCAAGCGTGAAGAATCCTTCACGCTTGTCACGCTCCACGCTTGGCGATCTCGCCAAAACCGCATTGCCCCACAAATATCATGTTGATGGCCGCATGGTTCGTTACCAGCGGCGGCACTTCCGGATGAGATTGAGGGATAGGGCAAGGTTTCCTGTATATCACAACATATCACCGCTATCTACCGTTACATGCCAGCGGAAGAACCGGCACCGCAACAGTCGCCGTAATTTCAAGATCTAAAGACCTTTCGTCCGTCATTGTTCCAGCAAGTTTGGTCTTTTGAGAGAACCTCGTAGCGAAACAAAAGGCACTATTCAAGAGAATGCAGCGGCCCTTGGGCTGACCTCTGTCAATACATAGACGTATTCAGTTCTGGATAGGGACACCGTAGATGCTCTAGGGCCGCTTGTCGCCGTCGTCTAATGTAAAGAGGAGCCGAATCTGAGGTGTTGGAAATCATAATGCACAGTGCAAACAGTGCATTGTCCACGTGTCCCGGTTTTCGGAGTTTTAAGTAGTTCTATTGTCTATTTAGGTATAAATAGTTGTAGTCTACATCGTTTGTACCTCGCTCGTTTACTCCCCGATGTCACCGTTATTCGAGTCCCTTCAACATGAGGAAATATTGACATCAAAATATAATTGCTCCTCTGGGTTGACAAGGAAAGCCAGATGGGTTCAGGAGCCAGTGACTCTAGAAGGTGAGAGGCGCCATTGAGTTCGAGGACAGTAACATAGATCATCAGTGTTGATTGACTCTTTGGTTCAAGAATATAGCTCCGTAGCATCCAATCATAGCTGTCCGTGTAGGGCTTACGAACGGTCGCCTAGAAAATTTCAGCTCCAATGCACGAGGATGATAGTGTCCTAAGAGTAAAGCATTTGTTCGTTCAAGCAGGGAAGTGAACTAGGCAGCAACAGCCTGAGGTGGCTCGATAGGGAAATGTCGGGATTACATATTCTATTTGACATTGTTTGGCTACAGCCCCCGATCACGCGCTTCATCGATATCGATGGCGAGATCGACAATGGTTTCCTGCCAATAAACAAGCAGGCAAACAACAATGATGGAAGTCGACAATGGATGAACACCATCAGTTGTAAACAAGGGACTCAAAACTCAACCCCAGTCAAAACTAAATAGGCCCAAATAGAGTGAAATAGAAATCTAGTGAGAATCGGTTCAGGCCTGTTCGTGACCCGTTTTCGGGTGATTCCAAGTGACCCTCATTGATTACTTTCGATTTCAATCCATCCAAATCTATTGCACTCAATGAACATTGAATTCATCCGATCTATTGATCATTGATTATTATTGATTACAATTGAGTCTCATTGAGGTAGTCCGATACAATCTATGGTTTTCCATCTGAATCTAGTCTATCTATGACATTCCTAGACGTCCAATTCTCGTCAATACTAATCAATACACATCAATACAGGTCTAATGCCTAGCGAGGACGTCACTCACCAAATACTATGATGTTCTAAGTTGACTCTGGCCATAATGAAGTCAGTTACTTGTCAGAAAGACTGTCATAAAAGCACACTGAGCAGCATAACAAGGCAAGCCGACGTGTACGAGAGAGTTCCAGAGTTCTAGGTAGCGTTCGAGTCGAGATCCAGTTCGATTGAGCAGGAGTGCGAGGCCAAAGTCCAAAATAAATGCGAGTGTGAACGAGATAAGCATAAGTCCAGCAACCGAGCGAGCGGAGTATCGAATAAGTCCAGTGAGCGACAAAACGAGAGTCCAGGAAAGCGAGTCCAAGAGGTTGACCGTGAGCAGAAGAGGGTTCTGAAATCTATTGAGAGTGTTTCCTTTGAAAAGTTTTTGATCTGTGGAGTGGGTTTCAGTGAATGATCATGCAAGCCGGAAAACATCATACAATATCCCATTGGAGAGGCTTCAAGCTCTTCTCCGGAGCATAATGGGAACGGAAGGGATGATGCTCTCGTGCAATGCGATGGGGAAGGATGTAGCTTCTCCAGGAGACTCGGCGGCGGCGGCGATCGCGAGAAGGGGATCGGGATCGGGATCGGCGTCGTTTATGTCCTCGAGAGTGATAGCGAGATTGTGAACGGCTGTGGTGTGAGCCGAAGTGGGAATGGGAGCGTGGGTGAGAAAGGGAACGAGAGCTGTAACAAGAGCATGGGAGAGAGCGAGATCGGCTAAGGGACTTCGGAATATGAGATAAAGAACGAAGAGCAGGATAATGATAAACTTACAGGTGAGTTTGAGTAGAGGCGTGAATCGCATTTTCCACGCTCCAGGGTATGTCCACGTGGAGAAGAACCCCTGCGATTTCTCGCCGCGTTGAGGGCATTTCCAAACTCTTCAAGACCTTCATTAAATTCACGGATCACGGTCAGCTGGCTCTCAGGTTTCCAAAAATCCTCATCATAGAGGTTATTTAGAACATTCTGAGTTGCCTCACCGTGCTGCCGGCCTGGGGGAACAGCTGTCTGATCCGGTGAATCCATATCCAGAACGTACTAGGGTCATGGGTGGTCGTGGGCATGGGCGCGGTGGAAGGGGAAGGGAGATAAGAACGACGCGTGGACGCGTCAGCGCGATAATCGCGCGTTTGGTCATGTTTGCACATGCGTCAACTAGATACCCAGTTAGGAAGCGCCCAAAATAGTTGGATGCTCGACTCGGGCTGTCACAGGGTTCCCCTCCGCTCAAGAAGCATTTTCTCGCAAATATCACAATTAACCACAATTGTGCGTTTTTCAAGTGCTCTCGATGCGCGATGCAGAAACCGTGGTGCCCCCAAGGCATATTTGTAGTGTAAGTTCGCACGCCGTGATAACAATCTCACGGCGACCCATACTCGGATCAACCAAACAGAGGTCCTACACGCACTTGTTGGCCATCCGCTATCCCAACAACCACTCGAGTGTTTACAGCCACAAACCACCGTTTTGAGGACCTTCTTGGTCCTTGTTTGTCCACTAGCCATAAGGATAAATCTAGAAAAAAGGAGGGGAAGGAAATAAATGAAGGAGAAAGGAGGGAGAATGTGTGAGTATGAGCAGTCCACGACAACATGGCTGGAATGCACAGCTTTGGCTGACAAAACATCGGGTGGCTGGGTGAGAATCCATGTCGATCTATTTTGATCACTGGTTTCGGGTGTCACCGATAGGACTCAGTGGAAATCGTTGATACCCTAATTCGGTCTATTTAGTTTTCACTGGGACTCAACCCCAGTGAAAAGTCGCGCATCAAAAATTTAAAACGATCCGAGAAATTTCCTCCGGTAGATATATTGAGATATTCCTGTATATAGTGACACAGTTTTCCATCCCGTACACGCGCATATCCAAGCAGAGCTAACATAATCCATGACTTGTCTGTGAATTTCTAACCACATATTGCTTTATCCCGTTGATTCAGCTCTTTCAGGGCCCAGATATTCTCAGATTCAGTAAGATTCAGAGGTCGCAAAAAATGACTGCATTTGTGTTCATCTCGCTAGTACACGCCACTAAACCTACTTCTATCAAGCTCAAGCTAAAACCATATCCTTGTGTATGCAATTTGATCCCACCGATTCACCGGCGTGTTGTAGTCCTCGTGCTAAGACAAATCTAATATAAACAAGAAGTTTGTTAGAAATCATAATCGGAGTATAAAAATATCGACAGAAAGCTCACAAAATTCGGAAGCAGTAGGACCGTACAGCCGCTACTACAGCGGCAAATGTGTTTGAGGTACGGCGTATATCAAATCAGTCATTATGATGATAAGGAAACTACGCACTTGTTGGGGCTATATGTACCCGTTGAGTTGAGGTATGTGCTGTATGGCTGGAGAGATGCACGAACGGGATCAGGCTATGTATCATGGAGTCATGAGTATATGTGAATATATGTGCTAAAAGACGAACATAAGTCCTTCAGAGGGGTCTCGGCGACATTCTTAGTGGTAGTACTAAGACAGTCAATAACCCCAACGCCCATCGCTAGGTGTGTGGTGTTAGGTCGACAAGACATGTCAGGACGTAGGAAGTCAGGATGAGAGCGGGAAGAGAACAAGTTATCGTGCCGCTGCGCCTGAACTTAAAATCAAGCCCGTCAGGTCATGTGACGCAATAGTCCACAGGCCGTACTTAGAGTGCTTGATTGCCGCAGGCACTCACGAAATGGTGATAAACAAAGAGAATGGGCTTGAATATGAAGAAGCATACGGCACTTGAGCTTTACTGAGGGACCGTTTTCCAATGTTTTTCCATTGCTGTGGCCTACCCACTTTGACAGACAAGGTGTGGTCAAATGTGATTAAGATCAAGTGAGGTGACGATGAAGAAGGCTGGCCTAAGCGCGCTGCCAGAAGTGCGTTAGATAGACATATATATTATGAGATCACAATCAGAAGCTGTTTACCACAGTTAGATTTTCTCATCTTTTTCAGATCAAGTTACTGATTCTTAGAAATCACAACCCCGACTTTTCACTGGAACTCAACAGCGACCTAATCTGTCTATTCACTCAAAGCACTGGAACTA
>KQ962675.1:64546-86480 GCA_001563735.1 Leucoagaricus sp. SymC.cos
GGGAAAGAGGTACAAAGATTTATACAACATGAATGTAAAGCGAGCGCTCAAAGCAGTCATGTACATAGAAGTGAAAGAAATCAATCAAGAGAATCGTCGAGAGTATCGTCAAGGGCTCGTGAAAGTCCATAAAATGAAACATATTTCCGAATAGGAAATACAAGGAAGAAAAAGAAAGGCCAGAAATTGAGACAAGGTGATTACATCACTTTGAGGTAGTTGGAAGGTGCGACTAGGATCAATTTTGATTAGTGAGTGATAAAGAAAGAGGGAAAGGAGGCACTCACTTCCTTTCGTTCCGTCTGATTTGACCGCTTCCCACCATTTGCCCGACTTGTCGACGATTTCCAACACCTCTCCCTTGGTAAAAGTTAGCTCATAGGCGTCAGTTGGCGATGCAGTATCTGATGACAGATCCCGTAAGTTTTGAATTCAATCAACCAAACGCTACTTACAGTCAAACAGCGCTAACGCTCGGGGAAGAGGCTGAGGTGGCATTTGAGTCATATCGGTAGTAGTTTGAGCAGTGCTATCCGGCCTATTGGTACCCAAATGAGAACCCGATGTGGGTCTCATTCCTTCACCGAGAGGAACGACCGGAGGCTCAACGATTGGTCCCTCAGGAACAGGAGGTACATCTCTCATCGAACCAGGTCTACCACCTCCCGGGGTTTGCGGTGGGGTGCTCCATACACCAGCAGACCTGCGTCTATGACTCTCGGGTTCACCACCAACACTGCTATGCATTCGTGACCCCCTGTTGTCTGCGTTACTTCCGGCTACACTCCCTGGCGCCATCATTGGTTGCTGGACTTCGAGGGGGATTCCTTCGGCGGTTGTGTACTTCGGCACGAATGCTTCCATGTTTGAGCCAACGTTGGGAATGGCACCTCCATTCATGTGGGCTGATTGTCTTCGGACTTGACCGTTGGTGGCTACGAAACGGTAGACGAGGGAGGAAGGTTCGGAAGAGAGGATAAGAATCCACAAAACGTCCACGATGCAGGTTACCAGCCAACCGGCGGAAAGGGCTTTCTGTGCTTGTGTCCCGTTGAAAACGTTTAGATGGACACCTTGGGCACCGAACGAACTGGCTAGAGCGGCGAATATGGCGAGGGCGATACCGTATTGGAAGAGGGTGTCATTCGACCATGAGATGAGTAACCCGAGAATGACGCCGAGCTGTAGCACTATGCCGAACCAAAGGGTTCCAACGGTGGCATTGCCCTCTGAGATCGGTAGTTTTCAGCCTCAAGGGGATAAGCAGAAGAAGAAAAGCTTACGCTTGGCTGTCACGACGGCTTGAGAAACGAGGGACATGAACCATCCAACCTGATGGTGAACACGTGTAAATGATGACACCAGGAGAAGTTCATGAAGTTGCATAAACACTTACGATTGAAAGTGCGAGCGTAAGTAGGAAGATATAGCTCTTGCCCAATGATCTTGAGTAGTCCACAGAATGATATGTTGCGGGGCCGCTCTCATCCATTTTCGGAAGATTTTAATGAGATTTGAAGCTTCTACAGAGTTTTCAATGAAATTATTACACGGATGGACGGATAGAAGGATCGGAGAAAGGGGAAAACAACAGAATATGAGGGATCAATGAAGTATGACCATGGAGGAGCGGAGAGAAGTTGAACGTCAGGATTACCATCTCGGTCAAATTTAGCGCCGAACATCATGGAAGGAGTAAATGTGTTCGTCCCTTCAACATTCCAAGATGTCACCCTTGGGATCTTCCGAATTCCCATAGCCTAAACGCTCTTCGCTTCCATCACTACAACCACGACACTCTGAATGTGGCCTTATGGAGCGGAGAGCGGCGCCCACTGTGACTGGGTAGGACCACTCATACATCCGAATCTAAATCGTGTCCTTGCAACAGTTCTGCGGACGAGAGGATGTGGTTTTTGTTTGGTTCTTGTTGTTTGCGAATGTCGGCAACCGTGTGAACGCACTGAACAAATTTACGTCATGCATGCAATGCTATTTCAAGTGTTCGGCGCCAAAAAGGAACGTTAAAACCACCAAGTGCCATAACGTTGCTGTCTCAACAAACCTCGACGGCTTATCACTCTCGTACTAGAAATGTACAGGGTTGAACAATAAGCTGCATGACTCGCGATATAACTTTCCTGATTGCTGGTAGTTGATAGTGCGGTAGAGCGCAACAGGACAGAGGCAGGTGACAAGTAGACTAATGGAGGCAAGGAGGGTATTGACGAAATCTAAGCTTGCGATGTCCAGAGTAATTTAAGAGACCATTGTCTCCAAACTACGCTCTTACTTATGTAAAGAATATTAACCGTTTGAGCATTCTCACAGAGTTAAGGTACGGATATACGTGCACAAACAAGAGTAAGGAAGAAGACAACTACAACGATTGCAAATGAAAATACCCTATCACAAAGACCGATAAGGTTGGCAACATAATAAACACTCTATATGTCTAAACTCACTTATCTGCTACTTTCGCTGCTACTTCACGCATTTCAACAACTTTTTCAACAGAAGGCAACAAAAAACTTTCATTGTCATCCGATGCTGGAGGACTGATATTTCGCACAGGTCCTGTGAACCAGTGGACCCCTCCGTACTTCGGGAAATAATACCAGAGTAAGGAGAACCCCATGACGCCGCCAACGACGACGATAGAGTAGTTCATATGTATGGCACCTGATTGCGTCGTCGATGGGAAAAGGGATATCAACCCCATGAAAGCCATGAACAAAACGGAAATAATCGCAACTGGAAGGCTCTGAGTGGACGTTCAGTTTTGAGTCCAACATCGAAGGGGAAAACAAAAAAAAACTACTCACAAACACTCCAAGGTTGAAGGGACCAGGCTTAAGCTCTCTTCCGCCGGTGTACCGAACAACCACGGGAATTACATAAGCAATATATGACGCAGTGATTGACATGGAGAAGATGGCATTGATAGCTTGATCTCCAGCAAACGCCAGCAAACCAAGAATAAGAGCCCCTATCGCGTCAAACCAGACAACATTGACAGGCGACCGCGTCGTCGGATTCATCCTGTACAGCCATTTTGAGAGAGGAAGGGCTATCGAGAACTGAGACTGAGCGACTAAGTGTTCAATCATCATCGCGATTAGACGTACCTCCATCCCGGCTAAACGCGAATGTCTGCCTACTAGCGGCTAGAAGCTTTGGTGCTTTTAGCGAGGCGAATCGACATCCATTGAGAGCTCACCATGCTTGAGCCCATGAAATACCTATTTTCACGCTTAGATACTAGAGCCTTGTCACTTGCAGAGAGAAGACATACTGAATGATAACCACCCAAACCCACAAACCCAGAGCACCACGCTGACCAAAACTTCTCAGAAATATATCTGCCATCGGCTGGTGACTGTCATTGAGAGCCTCAAGATCCGTCCCCATGCAAAATGCGAGAGTGATATTGATTGCTACCACAACAGAAACCTAAGTGATCGTCGGAATTTGGAAGATCAGGAACCTACCACAGCCCAAAATGCCCCCAATGCCAATAGCTCCAACGATCGCCCATGGAACTGCTTTAGCCGCATTTGACGCCTCTTCGCTAATATGTACACTAGAATCAAATGAACCTCGAGGTCATGTAAGTATAGGATCAGCGGCGTTGATCATAGATCAGCTACCAATGGTCCAGGAGGGGGCAAGAAAGCTGAGCATAAAGGCAAAGCCGTTCGGCCATCCGTCCACTAGAAACGCACGAGATCAAGTATAGACTGTGGAAGGGCGCATAAACCCACAGTTTGTGAAGTCCCGCAAAGCAAATTTAGCAGTGTTCTTGAACTCCTTTGGAGTAGCGATAGGGAGTGCTATGATTACAACAACGCAGAATCTTAATGAAATCAATCAAATCAATCAGCAAATATAAGACGAGGAGTAAAAGAGGTTCATACAAGATATTAAGTACGATATAGATAGTTTGAAGCCGAGCAAGTACTCTTGTCCCGAAACAGCATACGACAGCATGGCTAATAACAATAGCCGCGTAAACACCACTAAGCCAAGAATCAGTCCAGGATCAAGCTTCAAGTCTCAGTGGAGATAAGTGAGTCGTACAATAGCTGGGCCTTCGTCTCTCTAAAGGCGCCATTAGAGCCAATTGTGGCAGCAGCCATGACCTGTACTGCAGCGCCCCAGTCGATTGACGCGACTGAAGCAATGGAAGCAATCGTATTTGCATCTAGATTACTCGGATAAGCTAAAATAGATCAGATCAAGAGTGGACCCTTACAGCCAACGATCCAGCACAGTAAATTCCGCCATCTCTTTGAGGCTAGTGAGTACGTCCAAAAGTACAGCTAATGCGGATTAGAAGATGATCAGTGAGCCATATAGTATACCATGACAAGAGACATAGAATAAACGTACTCCGCCTGACGTAGGTTGCGCTGACCCAAGCTCCGCCATCGACATCCCGACAATCATTATAAAGACGCTGGCGACTAACCACTATTGACGTAATTTCGGTTGAGTGCTCGCCGGACAAAGAGTATTCCAATACGCACTCCCCAGACCATGGCCGGCCCACCACCATTCGGAATTGAGTAGAACAGTACGGATGCGATCGAAGGTACTAATCCAATGATTGAGAAGGCCATGCCGAAGACCTATTCCATATGAGTATCTGTCTCGGCGGCTGGTAGACAAAATATTTCGAGCTGACCTCCAAAGGCCTAAACTCCCTCTTGAACTCCTGCTTATACCCGAGCTCTGCGAGCAACGCCTCATCAGCTTGAACAATCGCTAGCTGTCGCACATCGTCTTCCATCGCAATGAAAGAAAGGAGAGGAAGGAGTGAATAGGTAGCCTTAGGAGCTTCTACTAGAAGCAGTACGCCTTTATATTCATTTGACACGATGCTCAGAAGGCCAGCGCTGTGCAGTCTTGGCACAAGAGGTCCACTTGTGGACGTTCCAAATCGGGAGGGTTTAGCTGAACCTAAGCGTTGTGTGGCAATGGCCAACATCGCCTCAAACGATTCAGCATCAATACTTGTCATCGAAAGTATTCACAATTTGATAAACGAATCTGAATCGTTGGCGAATTCGATGCCGCGAATCGGAATTTATTGTCGAATCAAAATTGGTGCCAGAACTGATGAACAGTGCCGAGGGGCGGCAGCGAATCAGTATCGGAGCTGAGAATAGAGATAAAAACCATAACTAGGCAAGGAAATATCAGCGATTCAGACTCGACAAGAAATCGGTTAGCTGCATCAATTTTACTTCAAGGAAATAAAAAGCAACAGAATCGGTGACAATAAACGATCCTGTCAATGGCAATCACCGAGTCATCCGGTCCGGCGAGAAAAGTCATGGATCTCGAATTCGAATCGGATGTGACTTCAGCGACTTGAACCGATTCAAGTCACGATTCAGAATCGATGGCAGGAATGATTATTGTAATCGGTTTTGTTTCTTTTTGTTTCCTGGAAATGAAATCGGCGACGCTGGTCAAATTGTTGTCGGTTTTCGGTTGTGATATTCCCTTTCCTGGTCGTGAGCCAATAAACGCAAATGGAAAGGTCATCGGCCATTTAAGCCTGAAAGTAGCCGACGAAGGGGTGGAGATATGGGACGGCGGTGATGGTTTGCTGATTGAAGGAGGGTAAGCTGCGATAGGAATCACAGGCTTCTGTAGAAGCGAGAAAGAAGGAGGTTGCAATTCGGATCTTGCAGCAGGTTTCCTTCGTCCGAGTGAAGCCGTCAATGCTCTGCATTCGTCCATGCTGCTCTATTACATTCCCGAAGTTCCTAAATTGTGGTATTTTGACGATTGGCCTGTTATTTGGGATTAAGTGCAAGTGTTCTTATGATGTTGGCAAGAGAAGAATGGAGGCATTCAATATATGAAAGCCAGAAGGGACAGAAATGCTAGTATTCAGGACTCAGGAAGACCTTCCTATGCATTTGAGAATTAGTCATTGGGTGTGGCGACAAAGTTAGAATTTCGATTCAGCAAGCGTGACATCGAAGCTCTGATATTTGAATCTCCGCCTCTCCGATTCAGCCGACCATCAAATCGGCGCATTCGGCGATCGAAATTGCCCAAGGGAACTTATTGTTTTGTTTCTATGGATTCATCATTCCGCCACCGATCACACTCTCGCCTGTAGCCAGAGTGATTTGAAACATGCGAGTCGTAATTCACCGGGATGTCTGGAGGGAGATCATGAGTTACTTCACGATCTCGCTCGAGGACGACGCCGCAGACGAGATCAAAACAAAGTGGCGCGCCCTTCTGTCTCTTGCCTTGACAAGGTCCGACATGAGCCATATTGCTCTTGACGGGATATGGAAGTCTATGATGACACTCGAGCCGCTGGTGTCAATTCTCAATGGCAAGCCTACTACAGGGCCCTCCGCAGGTCCAGTACTATCCTATTCTACGAATAACTCAGGCTTTTGGGTGAGTGGGCTCAACCTCTTACAAAGTCACCCACACGCCCACAGAAAGCCCTGATGCCATGTTTGTCCTTGCTGTCTAGCAACTAGAGCTATCATCGTCTAGTATCCCAGACCAACGCCTCACTCGCGTAAAGTCATACCTTTCCCGTATCCACCGTCTCTATTTTTCCGACTTCCCGCCCGCGAAAGAGTATACTCTTTGGCAGGCTCTTTCCAGTCTTGGATTTCCCAACCCTCTGTGCCCAGGCTTGCAAGAACTCTTCCTAAATCCAAACACGAGCACTATGGCATATCACTTGATCCCCCTCATTTCGCCGACGTTGAGAGCACTAATTCTCTTCGACCCCAGTGCAATACGGCAGGGCGAGATTGTATCGTTGGCCCTCCTGGATCTCATGTAAGACCACAATGTCAAGCCCTTGGAATTTTTTTACCAGGGGTTCACCACTCCACGTGTTATTCTCCGTATATTTGGGTTCTCAAATTTGAGAACCGTGCGTATACCCGGCCCATACCACTAAGCAAGTGAGAGGATAACGATTGACTAGGTAGCCACCTTCCGGGACATACCAGAAAAAAACCTGCTTATTGACCTGGGATTCTTTGCCTCACTTCGAGATGTTGGTTTCTGGCTGACAGGACTATCAACTCTCGTTACTCTTACCCTTCATGGCTCTTGGAGAGATCTCCATCTGTGCCTTCGGGACTGCGGTCCAATTCCGACTCTTCGTACATTTGAACTCGAAGTTAATGAGGCCGGGCGTGGCAGCTCTGGAAGCGGTCCACTTGCTCCGTTAATTCCCTTGATCTCTACTACATCACCCTCCCTGCACGCCCTCTATATCGGTGCCATCAGCGATCGGGTAGATTCATTGAAGCTCGCTGATATACTAGGACTTCACGAAAAGCCGATTGAACTGCTAGGAATGACGAGTTGTTTGACGCCAGATGCGTCGAACGATTTATTTGATATCATGAAGACTTGGCCAAAACTTCGCTATTTATCCGTTGTGCCGCGCAGTGGGGTGACTGAAGCATATCCCCTTCCTCTCCCGCCTGCATCCTTCTTGATGAGTACAATTTTCTCTTTAGAGTTCTCCTCTTCGAGGGATCCTCTCCCAGCTTCCTCGGATAGTTGCAAATGTCCCCTTAGACATCTGAGGTTCTCCCCTGTCCAGAATTCTTTGCTCAAGCTTCAAGACACTTTTAGGATTTTCCTTAACCTCGTATCATTGTTTCCCGAACTTTATAAAGTAACCACAGAGTCTACTACTACTGCAGATGAGCGGTCTGTGGGAAACCTTCAAGCAGCCATCGATACCATCCACAATCCCAGAAATGCCCTCCAAGCAAATTAGGTGGTTTGTTTCGTTAAGTTTTAGTACTAAGTCCAAAAATTAGTTCGTTCTTCATGCTGCCTTTGTAGCTGAAAGTCTTCTACGAGAAATCAAGATTTTCCTTGCTCCTGTATGCATCCAAATTTTCTTTGCGAATGACCATGTCATCAACCATTAATTTTCTCTTGAAACGATGATAACTTGGACTACCTTTCTGGTCTGTCGTCTACGGCTTAGGGCCATTTCTATTCCAGTGTCATTTTCTCAAGGTGGTCGCATGAGGCTCGACAGATTTGAAATGGATAATGCATGAAATAACTATGAATTACAATTGCACTTGTATCGTTATATCTACGTCAGCACATAATCGTTTATGGTGTGAAGAAACAAACAAGGGTTACATGAGAAGACAGCTCGATAAGCGTCCAAATGACCTCCGACATCGGTTCAGCCACCCTACTGCATGGCATCAACCCTTCTCCAGTACGCGATGTACTCCTCCAAGTGCTTCCTATCAATAGCCGTGCTCTTCACCAATGTTGGTGAATCGAGTTTTGTCTCCGCAGTCCTCAAAATAACGACACCACTTGACATTCTCACGAAATCGTTTTGCAAGAAATTGAGCACCCTGTACGCGGGGTTCTTCTCCTCTCCGGCCGCCTTGACCTTCTCCAACCACTCTCCGAAGGGGACGGACGGTAATGGTTGAGCATCACCAAGAATAGACGCCAAGCTTTCGACGAGACCTTCCCAGGACTGGCGAGATGGGTTCTCCATATGATAAATGGGCCTGAAACCCTTAGAGAACAGCATATCGGTGATAGCGTCGCCGGCCCGGTTAACAGGGATCCAAGACAATGATCCACTGAGAGCAGGAACAACCTTGAGAGCGGCAGAAGAATGAACAAGGAGTGGGAAGTGCTCGCTCTCATTCCAAGTGCCCGATCCTTCGGGTCCAGTCATCTGGCCAATACGAACGCTAGAGGCCTTAACGAGTGCATCGTCTTGACCATATTGCTCTCCAGCGGCCATTCCGACTCGTTCGCAGACCCACTTCGCTTCGGGATATCCGAACTCGGCGGTGTTAATCGCATCGAGAGGTACTTCAGGGACTTCAAGGGGACCTTCGGGGTTAAGAAGAGGGAAGCGACCCACAACGGCGATAGAGGAGGCAAAGAGGACTCGAGTGGGTTCAGCCGAAGCGGGACGGGTGCCGGCACTCTGGATGGCGAGACGGAAGAGGTTGGACAGGGTTTGCACGTGAGGCTCGAAGGAGGCGAGGTTACGGTTGAAGTTGACGGGCCAGGCGTTGTGCATGACGTGGGTGACACCAATGAGCTAGAAAGTAAAATAAGGAGCTGACTTTGATTAATTGTCTGACCATGACGTACCTCGTTGTATTTGGCATCGCCGAGTCCGAAATCGACCTTGGTAGCCTCATACTCGAGAATTTCAACCTTATCCCAGTATTGCTCATCGAGTTCAGCTCCTCTCTTCTTCATCAAGCTAATTTGCCTCTCGCGGACGTCAACTCCAGGTGTAGCACGGTTCAAGCAGTAAAGCTTCTTCACGGTCGGGTCGCTGGCGATACGAGCGAGAAGGAAGCCGCCCAAGCTACCAGTAGATCCTGTCAAGAGAACAACTTTTTGGTCGTCGTAGTCAGCGGGGAGAGCCTTCCTCTTCTCGCGAGCCTCAGCAGCTATGTCGGCAAACGAAGCCAGCTCTTCGCGGTACTTCTCAACCATCTCTTCCATAACCGTGATCCTCCTCGCCTCCTTAGTTTCGCCATCGACGTTGTAGTCTCCCTCCATAACGCTCTTTACTGCGTTGAAAAGTTTGATCGTGGATGAGTTCTCGAAGACGAAATCGGGGTCGAGTTCAGTGACAGAAGTAGAAAGACCTTTGGTGACTTTGAGGCCGTTGAGGATAGCTCGGCGAAGTCGTGTGGCCTGCAGACTGTCCATACCGATCTCGAAGAAATCAGCGGTGTCTTCAGAGTCAGCAGCGGCTTGGTTGACCTTCTTGATATGGCCTCGGATAGCAGCTAAGAGGGCCTCGCCATTGTCAACGGTGGGAAGAGGAAGGGGGGTAGCGCTGAGCATATCGGCGCGCTCGTAAGCATCCTTGATGTCCTTGTCGAACTGTGCCCAGTTAGCTTTTCTGATGAAACTGCCTTTGTCGGTGCGGAGGAGGCGACGGTCGCTATCTTGACGGGTGAAGATCAGCATCTCGCGACTGATCTTGGCATGGTGGTCCATGTAGGAGTTACCCTTGGTGAGGTAAGGAACAAGCGACTCGCGCAAAGCCTCAACGGCATCAGGGTCATTAACATCCCAGGTTGATGAGGACTTCAACTCGATAACGAGGCCAAGGGAAGCCTGGCCTTCACCGAAGGCAAGAACGTCCTTGACGTCAGGGTGTTCGGAGACAGCTTGCTCCATGGTGGTGGGGCGAACCTTCTCACCCGTGGCAAGTACGATAAGATCATCGGCTCTGCCCAGAATTTTGACGTGTTTGACGTTTTGTGGGTGTGCCTCCAAAAGATCTTGGACGACGAAGTCTTCCGTCCAGCCAGGAGCGCGACCGATCAGACGGTACGTGTTACTTCCATCTGCCATTGGAACAAAGCGGAGTCCAATGTCGGTACGAGGCATGAGGTAGTGCCAGTCGTATCCACGGGGAATGTGTTCGATCGGGGCAATCGCGCCAATTTCGGTAGCACCTGACGTGATTGTCAATCCAAGGCTGAAAGTCGTACAACGGACCGGTTTATCTTACCCCAATGGTTGAGCAGGTTTACCCCGTTTGCAACGAGTTCTGAGCCTACATTTTCCTTCATGGCAGCTCCGCCAATAGCCACAACTTCTAGTTCTTGGAGAGCTTCCAATCCAGCCTTTCCTGGAAGTCGCAAGATGTCCTCAAGGATAGACGGGACGGAGAGTAGGTAACGAGCGCCCGACGCTTTCAACATGGCGAGGGTTGTTTTCCCGGTGGGGATGACAGTGGCTGGTGGGAGAACAAATGGCATACCAATCGAGAGGGAAAGGTTGGTGGCTAACAGCCCGAAACCCTGTGAAAGGATATTTAGAGATGGATCTCAAGTCAATTTTACGGCACGTACATGATACAACGGCAAGGTTGATGCTTGGTAGCGAAATGGCTCCTTCTGTTCGGGAAAACGGTGGCATGCAGAATAAATGAGGGGGTAGGTCTGCGAGTGGGAAATGGGTTTGGGAAGGCCAGTAGTACCCGAGGAGTGCATAATGAAAGCACCAAGGTCCTCACGAGAGAAGACAGGGTAGCGAGGAGGGACGGGATACTCGGCGAGGGCACCAGTGGGGTTAAGGAACTCCTCATAGCCGATCGATTCAACAATCTGAGGTAGAGTGAAATCTTCAGGCTTTTGAGTCTCGTAAACTTCAATAGTCTCCTTGACTGAGTGAGTAACCTGGCCAGATACGAGAAGGGCGCTTGGGTTGGTCTTCTTCAAGAGATGGAGGATAGCGACTGGGGTTAGACGGGCGGAGATGATGAGAACCTGGAGTTACCAGTTAGAAGCGGGTATTTCGAGACCAAAATCAAACGTACGGGTGTACCAATCCTCAGCAATGCACAAATGAACATGAAGAGAGTTATATCGCTGCCAAGGAGTAGGGCGACTGGAGGAACTATTACTTCTCGTTCTGTGCGGCCAGTCGTGGCGCCAGTGCCTACGAGCCAGGCCGAAGTTCGCTCAACGGCGGTTGCGAATTGAGAGAAGGTGATGACACAGGGGGGTTGGTCATTAACACGAAATTGTTGGCCAAAGATGTGGTCAGGGTTGTGTTTGGCATTGAACTCAACAAGGTCTGGAAGAGTATTTATACCATCTTCGCGGTCATCACCGTAGCCGAGGTTGAGGTGAGGCCTAATGAAAGTGCTGCCAGCGAGAACGGGGGACATGCTGGGTATCTATACCGCTTCTATGATCCATAGCTCTCCTTATAAATGTTAACGTGCCAGATTGACATGGGTGGTCTGACGGCCGGTTACATAGTACGATGAAATCTGTGGAATGGGACGGAGCAGAGAGTGGGACCCAGCTCAGGCTCCTGATACGGATCCCACAGCCTAAATAGGAACTCCACTCCTTATTCGGCCGTCAGGGAACAGCCATCAATCCTTGAAGTGTCCCACCAATTTTCTGCCTCAACCTCAACACAACGCCCGCGATGCGGGGATCAGCCTCAGGATCAATAGAAATGACGATAGGAGTAGAATATCGGCTCTCATGTTGGGTAGACTGCGAATGAGCCACTTTCGGGTTGAACCCACATCATCATAACCGGGGCTCGGCCGTTACCCGGGATTATGATCTTGCAAGAGTCCTACCTCTCAAATTGCTCTACGGCCGTGTAATCCAGTTGCATTGACTTCTACTGAAGATCGTTTTATCCCATCAGCGCTGACATCCATTAACACATCAGTAGAAGGTGTTAGTCTTTCACGTGCACTTTTAGCACTTTCGGAAGTACTCATCTTCATTTGAAAGCGCCGATGACATCAAAAACCCCCGATGTTTCAAAAGTAATCAAAGTGCTCAAAGCAGGTCTCGCATGCCGGCATGCGATACCTGAGTCAGTAGATGTTGAAGGGACTTATGTAATCGGCGAGAGGACGGTATATTGGGAGGCAAAAGGACGAGGACTACAGGGCACTATCTACAGTATTTATGCATTTTCTGTATACCACCAAGAACAATAGAGTATTATTAAACTGCTGAGGTGAAATGTAGTCATCATGCCATGTGTTGCTACTTATGTCGCGCGGACATTTCACGATTGTTCTGATATGGAAATCAGATTTCAACAGTAGAGGCACCTACGTGGGCATGACAACGCTGCTCATCATCGACGTCGGCGACATCGGACCTTCATCGCGTACTGCATCGTCTATCTAGGTTTCTCACCTCTTTGAATTAGACTCATGGCCTTTCCACTCGCTATGCCCGTATCCCAACAACGACCAGTATATACGCATATATTCAACTTTATTCGATTTTCTTGTACGACAGTATAGAATATATTAATACTAATCAATGAGTATCTACTGTCATCCTACATCATTTTAATCAACTAGGGACTATATAAGTCTAAGGAAGCAAGTGGGACACGGAAATGAAGGGGGGAAGGGGTAGGTCAGTATAGAGTGGACTCGAGCAGTCGCAGGGGCAAAAGTGAGGAAAGTCCCGAAAGCGTCTTGGAAAAGTAAAAGAGGCCGCGTGAAAGCAAAAGTGACGAAAGCTACGCGGAAAGACTAACATGTCTCGCCGATGTTGACCATTCATTTAATCATTTTCGAAGTCGGTATGTATCATGAAGACATATGGCAAGAGATGAAAGCCGTGGCCATACCGTCACTTACGTAGTCGCGCCCGTGATTCATCTCCGACGAAACAAATGCACGACCGTTCTTTCATTAGTACAAGAAATTATGTATCCACAGCAACCCACCAATCATTTCATTCCCAAAGTTAGAGGCCCGCGCTCACAGGTCCTATGTGCTCATCATCACACAGAATTGATGTTGATGAACGTGCACGAGTTTGACAGTTCGGAAGACAAATTTCCCAACAGGCTGGCGCATTCTAGTGTTCTCGACAACATCAGGCGAAAGGAATAGGCATAAAAGTCCTGGTGGGAGATATGCGTGAATAACAGAATCACAAAACTAGGAGATTAATGCTCCTGGCCTTATTTCCGAAAATGCTCAGCTACCCCAGCTAAACTCCTTCAATTGCTCACTAGAGCACTTCGAACAAGTATAAACACCAGAGACCTGGCACTGCGGATTGAAATAGGCGTTCCCTTTGCACAGCCCGGCCATCACCTTCCCAACCGCGTTGATTCTCGTCAACTCAACAGTCTACTCCGATGATGTGACTGATCTGCTACCCACATCCGACGGCAATTCCGAGAATCCACTTCAGAGGGGGTATACTGTTTAGAGACTTTTACGTTAGACGCTTAGTTGTACCTGATCGGCGCTATTTTCTAGAAAGTCGTTATTGCGCCGAGGAGAGCAGCGACAAGATCAATCTGTGATCGTATAAAATTCTGATGGTCATCAGTCTTATCAATTATACAGCAATTGAGCTAGTACCATAGACGAACCACAACGTTGCTACACATCGTAATCATTTCGGTTTTGAAATAGGAGTAATGAATCTATCGATACAGAGGAGTCAACAAGAAATAGGTCAAGCAACGAATGTCAAACGAACTCGTGAAATTCATATCATACATGAGAAATTTGTGATAGAATTTAAAACGTGTCTACCAGTCCCAACCAACTTGTGGAAACGGTATCGTCCAGAGTACTATATCGGTTCTTCAAGAAACCTTTGCTTGTGCACGACTTTTACCCTTGATGGACCGTGAAGGACGTAACGATGGTAATAAGATACCATGTCGTCATCACGGTCGAAATGTCAAAATCAATAAGGAACAGCAAGGAAGATCATAAATCCCAAGGAATGAATCATATCGACAACGTGAATTCGTTATCGAATCATGAAATCCCTCGCCTCGCATCCTCGCTGGACCCACCATCGTCGAACACATCAACTTGAGGAGTGCCAAAACTGGAGGCTATCTCCTCCCTCCATCCACGCTCGGACTAGAACTAGAACTTGTCTTGGTCTCCACCTTCTCGATTTCCGTTGGAGTCGAAGGCATATCCGGTGACCTGGAGGAGGATGGCGGATCGATCAAGACTCTCGACGCTCTCGAACTGAGGGCTCCACCATCTCCAGCTTCATCTACAAATCTCACGCTGCGCGATGGCGAAGCCTCTCTGGTAGGAGCACGCGACGCCACTCGAAGACTTTCCAATCGTTGGTTGATCGCAGAGTCACCGTTCCTCAACTTGAGCGTTGGGATAGCATAAGGCGTGAGAGACCTTGAATGGCTCCGGTTCACGGTCGATCCACCACTACGCCCTCGATGTTCCTCCTCGCTACCATCCTCACTACGATCTGTGTGGTGTCCTGGTACCTGACCAGTTGTCAACGTTCGTCGGAGTGAAACCCGTTGTCGGCCTTTCTTCCCGAACCCTAGACCTCGTGGGCGCTTCTTTTCTCCCTTCACGCTCGTAGGGGTCCCTGTCCTCCCAACCGAGCTCGGTCCTGCGATGGGCTGCCCACTATCGCTAATCTCTGATGCCCAGCCTTCTTCATCGTCATCGTTCCCACTCGACTCTGACAGCCTGGAAGGTCGCGGTGTTACGTCCCTCCGTTTAGGGGGCGTGAGCTTGAGCTTCGCCTTCTCCACATCCTTCCGTACTCTGTCATGGGAATTATGCCGTCGTAAGCTCCCGGTTGCATTACCAGCAGTTTCGTCTTCGTTAGTGACTATCACTTCGACCTGATAGATAATGTCAAATAAAATTATAAAAGAAGACTGAAGATACGTACGTCCGACCCGAGGCCTTGCCTTCGCTCAATGATCCGATGATGTGGTTCAACCCATTCAAGATACGTGTCGTCCCCATCGGGTGGGCTTTCCTCTCGGTAATCACCTCTCTGTCTGTCCAGATGTTCGCCGATGGGTCGATTGACCTTTGTGTCCGTACTACCCTCGTCTGTGTCTTGGTGCTCTGGTTCCTTCCCAGTCTTAGATTGCCCTTCCATATCCGCGAGATGGATCTCCGTCCGACTGGAATCTCGAGTCTTCCTTTGTTCCTCCGTCAATTCACCGGTACCTGCACCTTCAAGATGTCCCTTCTCCATCAAATCAACGTGATCTCTATTAATCACAATCTCCTCCGGGCGCGTGACTCGGGTAATATGAGTCGTCCATTCTGGAGGTGCTTCTGCTGTATCTCTCCTGATTGACCACGTGCGCGACACAGAGTGAACGCGACGTCCAAGGGAGAATCCGGGGATGGAAAGGCCATGGATGGTGATGGAGCAAAGAACCATGAATGCAACGATCGGTTGAATAGTTTGACGCAATAATTCAGTCTGTTCACTCTGAGGGACTGCTTCATTGTCGTGACCGGTATGCAAGATCTCTGCTGCTAGAGTGGAGATAAAGACAGCGCCTAAGAGAAAACGGCTCAACTTCCGCTGTGATAGGAGGAAATGACCACTCACCAATGCCGACGGGACCGAAGTGTCCAGTAAATAAGGCTTCTCGAAAAGTCTTGACATCGGGGATGAATTTGTATAACGCAACCAGGACAGGTAAGCGCTTTAGAAGAAGGACCAGGATGGCGATAACGATTAATCTCCAAACGCTGAGGGTAAGTGCCGCATCTTGGAATTTATCGAATGGCATCCAAGCCCCGACAAAGACGAAAGCCGCTACGTTGAACAATAGATCAAGAACTGAACTGAATACAGACTCTTCAGTTTGTCGATTGAAGAAGCCATCCCACGCGAAGGCGGTTCCGCAGGAGAAGGCGGCAAGAAGGTCATCCGATCCGAGAAGGGAGCAGACACCTATCGTCAGCATGGCAAGCGAAACATACTGCGCAACATAAGAGTGTCGGTCAATGAGGTCACGGCGTTGACAGAATTTCATAAGGTGACGGAAGGCGAAGCCTAGGAGTCCACCAATCACAATGCCGACGATAACCTGATCTGCACCTCATCAGCACTCCGATACTTGGGCCCATTCGAAAAGAGACACTCACAAATCCATAGAAGTAAGAACCAGTCACGTATGGCATGCCCCGTGTTCTTGTCGAGTATCAGGTAAAGGGCGATGAATAAAAAAGGATAGGCGGCTCCATCATTACATCCGCTTTCCGCCGCTAGAAGATGCCGAATGTGAGCGGGTACGTGTTTGTCTGCCCATTTGCCACCGACAACAGCGGCGGCCAGGATGGGGTCGGTTGGGGTCAGGCAGGCTGCGACTGCGAGACTCGAAAGGAAGCTGAGGCCGGGGATGAAGGCGTAAATCAGCCCAGCGGAGACGAACCAACCCTAGAAGCACATGATTATTAAATAGAAACTGTGACAAAAGGGTAGCCTGTCGTACCCATGTCATAACTGGAAATAGCAAAAAGAACAAACTTTTCCAATGACGGGCCATGTACGCTTTTGGTAACTCCACTCCAATGGCAAAAACACCGGTGGCGAGAACGACACGAGTGAATTCAAGTGTGATAGTATTGACGGTGTCCGAGTCGCCACTGCCCCAAGACCGCGGATCGAAGATATTGGCACAATAAGGACCTGTAGAGAGCTATCAGTTCCGAGTTGGAGCGAGGCACAATACGACGCACCTATAATTACACCGAAGAGGAATGCCCAGCATGCTTCACCAATATACAACTAGAACAGTTTCAATTCCCGCACTCTGCGCCCGAACCGAAAAACTTACCCGCTCTCGCAAGAGGAGCGAGAACATGCCGAACTAGACAGACGGCGGTGAGGGTCTCTGGACACACGAATAGGATTGGCACTCACCAAGACGATAAAACCGCCAAGGCAGGCATAGATGACGTGAGGAATAGTAACCTCGAACTACAGAGAGTGAAAGTGTGTTTGGAGCAAGGATTGATAAAACTTACAGGATGGAAATTCATGACGTCGTTGGTCGACAAGGCTGACCGAACACCCTTCCTGCGGTTCGAGAGTGACAGAGACCTGCGAGGTGGTGGGTAAAATGGGGTACGAAGACCTTATAACGACGCAAGCGCCACCTGAAAAGTGGTGGTGGGGGAAATGAAAGCTTGGAATTGCTGAGCCTGAGGCGGGTTATGGTCTTGGCTGCCGAATGTTTATATATTTGTTCCTGCCGGTATTATTAATAGTACTTGGCACGTGTTCCTGGTCGGCCAGGCCAAGCCTCCAATCACCCTCCACGGAAATCCTTTGCCCAACGTTTTCCACTCGGTACAATCCCCTTTCCCGTCAAGAACAACAGTCTTCCTGTCCATCGAGAACATTGCTGTTTATACCCAACTAGAGAATCAAGGGCTCGTGTCTGCAGGACCTCCATCAGAAACAGGTACCTCCTACTGAGATCCATCGCGTTTTTCTCGTAAGCTCATTGGGCATGCCAACCTGCCACTGAAGAAAGTTAATTTGGCCCATATCGCTTGCCGCTCCTCCAATCTTGGCTGCTCCAACCTGGAACTTTACATTCTTTCAAGAAGGCTGACAAGCGAATTCCTGACACATCATAGGCATCAAATACCCTCAAAATTGTCCTGCTGACCTTCTTATCATCTCCCTCACCAGCCCGATCAGGACGTGTTCCCACGCTCCATTAGCTCCAATATTCTTGAATCATTGGCTGCAACAGCATCTGCAATGCATTAGTTGTTTCTTGAGTCTTCCACTAGCTTCTCAGACTGCTGGCCGCTTACGGACTTGCCGGCTTGGCACCAGTGCGAGATAAACTGCCTCGTGTTCGAACATGTGTTTGCCCGACCGACGCTCCGACCTCTCGGTTCTCCCAGGAGTCAACCAAGCCAACCGCAGTTGTCTTACGGTTCACGTAACTTCCACCCTAGACGAAGGGTTTCGGACGATGAATTGTGCTTTTGGTTCGTGTGTGTGGCCGGCCATTCGACAACCCTCTATATAGCAATTATGCCGTGTGTTGACAGCTGTATAACCCAATTGAAGCACAGCCAAGAACTATCGTTCCCACCTACTGGCTGCCTTATTCAACTCACCCTTTTCACCCTCGATCCTCGATTCAGTATTCTAGGCGTGATCGCAATTTGGTAGGGAAGTGTTTTTGATGATATCACTTTTCGATTGCCGCCGCCCGTCCACACGTCGGTTTAGTTGCACCAGCTATACCTTCGCCGGTGGGGGATGCACCACCTTCAACTGTGCAAACCCTTCAAACTTGTTCCCGGCTATAGCATCCGAAATGTTCTCAGTCTGTCTTTTGTGCTTCCTGGTACCAATCTGGATGACTTTGAGGATCAGGAGCGCACTCAAGGCGCAGATTGGTTACGAAACGAGATATTTATGGGCGTCTATCTATGTCGTCGGTCACGTCATATGATGTTGATCTTCAACATATCATCATTGGATTTCCAACCCTCGGTTAGGAAGATGGCAACGAAAGTTTGGCAGTTCTGATCGAGCTCTGTTTAATTCAGTCAGGTCAAGCACTGAAAAACCCTATCGATATTTCGTGGTCCGGAGTAGTGCGCGCAATTTTGATCAGTGGTCAAATTTACTCACCATCAGACTCAAACCATCAGATACAAGGGATGGAGCCTTCTTGATACCTCTCTTGTTAGACAGCGACGCCCACACACCTCGTTTCCTGAAACCTCTTTCGTTTATGAACGGATCCACCATGTAATCGCCTCGGGTCACACTCATTCAGGGAGGCAGCACTGATTCCCCACTTATATCGAAAAACACCGGTCCACCTTAAGTCGAGCGATCAACTTCCCTATTTCAATAATGGTTTTGGCATCAATAAGGTGCCAGAGACATATTGCAACATCGCTTAACTCATAATTCAACTCCCCGCATCCGTTCGTGAAACTTGCAATTGGCTTTGCGATCAAATATCTCTGTGCCGCACATATCCGGGCTGACGTCCTCGTTACTCAACGCATCGTCCTCGACCATAGTTTCTACCTTTTTACATTGTCTCGGCTTAACTTGAAGATGTTCCTCTAGAACATCGAGCATCTACCCGGTGCAGCATTTATTTCTCTCGAGTCCCTATCCATCAAGAATCGATCAACTCGGCTATATGACATATTGACCTCAGTGTTCATTCTCTTTTGCATCCTTCTTCGTCTCCATTTACATGGAAAACTTTTGACAATAAATCCCTCTCCCTCGGCAAGATGGCGACTTGATACTGTATTAAGTCACTGCATGTGTTATCGTGCTATTTTTGATGTGAAACGTGGTGTTCATTTCGCGATTGCTCGGAGACCATTCGTTTGCGTCCTCACAAAGGCAGCAAATGGCACACCAGGCTGCAAGGTTTGGGTTAAAGCGGTCAAGGGTTGTCGCATGTATTTTTAGTTTCTTTGATGCCACGGCCAGGATGGGCATAGTAGTATGAGTGAGTATGAGCATCACCAAGAACGAACGACTGCGTGCGAGGTATATAGTTAATGAACACACGTTTGTGGTTGAGTGCTTTACAGTTCTAGATATTTCCGAGTTGGTCTCCAAGTTCGGTCAAACGAATTTGTCTGTAACTGGACGTCGATTTACCTTCATCCAGTATCAGAGCACACCTGCAATCAAGCTTCAAGTTTGACGTACAGTATATCATT
The DNA here is from genome assembly GCA_001563735.1 of Leucoagaricus sp. SymC.cos. Classification (NCBI taxonomy): domain Eukaryota; kingdom Fungi; phylum Basidiomycota; class Agaricomycetes; order Agaricales; family Agaricaceae; genus Leucoagaricus; species Leucoagaricus sp. SymC.cos. The sequence continues at coordinate 84,573 of KQ962675.1, forward strand.
GTGAGCTAGTTAACCACCGAGTCTCAATTAGCTTAGAGTCATTTGAGCTACGCATTGTTAAGCGTGCATGACGATCAGACCCTAAAGCTTCGGTCGTGCACGGATTGGCGACGCCATACAGCGTGCACCAGGCCTGGTAACACCAGAGCTCCTTACATTCCAATCTGTAAACAACCAAGCCACAAATCCGATCACCGTTAAGCACCGAGCAGGTTCTGGATGAATGGTGATTGAGGGAATACCCTGGAACTGGTTTCACTCTGATTAGTCCTAAAGGTTCAGCCAAGGCTAACTCGGACACATTGTTCCCGGCCACGAGCCCCGCTGCGCAATCCACGCCATTTTGACTTTGTTTTCCTTATCATGAGATATTCGGGCTATACCGCTTCAACTGCTTCCACAACGCTGTGCCACAAAGCGCCGGCAGAAATATATCTTTGATACCTTTGGACCTTCAGAGGCAGAAATAGCATGATAGGTAACTTTATTTATAGCTCTTCTAATTTCAAGCGGCCTCGGGAACTCGGAAAATTCGTGATGTTCGGCATTAAACTTCTTTCTCCAATCACCGGTTTGTTGCTTCGACCAGCCGGGGATATATTTGTGATAGATAACCAAAAGAGAATAAAAGAGAATATGGGGATTACTTTGATGGTGGCTCAATGGCGACGACAGCCTCATTGGAACAAGAAGACAGTTTAGATGGCATTAACTCAGAGACGGGTCGCGATCAATACGTGATCAATTGTCCCCGATTGCGGCCTGAATATTTCTCTCGTTCTTGAGAGACGTTCATCGCAGCACTTGCGAATAAGACAGTCATCAAGTCAAGTTAGTGGAACCTGCGGTCTGTGAGGGAAGCAGGTCCTCGGAATCAACGAACGTGGGCTAAATCTTGACCGTGCTCGCAGACTAGTTGATCGTACAATAGTCAATGCTCATCAAAGCACAGTAAACAACAAAAGGCGTGTGTAGAGGATGTTCCACATCCATGGCAGCTTGCAGCTTGAGGAGCTTCCATACGGCCCGATGTTGCTTTTATTCTCATCATTTCTATGGCTCGACTTCAACGCATGCCTAGACCATGCGAACTTAACTGAATGCATCTCCACTATAGGACGGTTAGTGTAACAGAGGCAGAAAAGAAGCTGATAAAAATCATCACCCTTGAAACGTCCGTGATAGAGGACCCAGAAATAGATACTCAGGAACAACTACATTGTCTCCCTGTCGCTGCGAATCAGTCTTGAATCAATGAGCAGGAAAATGACAAGGCGGAGATCCACGTGCTTTGAAGGAGCAAGGGCCGTATGACAGAAGAGAAAATCAATAGATACGATAAAATAATGCGACGCCACCAAGTCACTCTGTACCGACTAGTAGAGTAGCTGGCGCCTGAACCGACTTTCTTATGTTCTTGGACATATTCTATCATATTTTGCAGGCTTTGTGGCTGGGGCCTTGCACGCGAGCAACAGCTGGGCTTCTATCAAAGGGAAAATGGTATTGCAACCGTTCCTTCACCATTGTGACCCCTCAATCACTGGGTGTGGCCCACGGCAAGGTATCCAGAATTGAGATTGTGGGAAGAAGTCTCCCCCACAAAGTTCTCGGAAAAAAGAAGCCCTTTACAATTCATGTACAATACCGGGACGTCGGCTTCAAGCCTTCAAGAGAAATCCATACAAATATTGTTCCAAAAGTCATAGGTTTCTGGAATAAGAACCAGCTGCAGGCACGGAAGTCAAACTCGATTCGACTACCACCGCTTTCAATGAGCAAGTGTAGGAGAAGCTACTTGGCTAGCTGGGGAAATCACGTAGAATAGCTATTTTGATAGATTATATAATCATATATTTCCTAGTCTCTTACTACCATCTCGTCGTATTTACTCTCTTTTAATCTACA
>KQ962675.1:86956-106405 GCA_001563735.1 Leucoagaricus sp. SymC.cos
CCTACACAAGGTTATGCTAACTCAAGCTAATTTGCTGAAAGTCAATAGGATCAAAATTGGCTCAAGATCAGAAATGATAAAATATGTTCTTGATGAGTTGTTCCCACTGTATGTACAAAAAAAAAACCTGCAGTCGTTGTCTATGCAGAGCGTCACCAAATAGTGTATGAATGAAACCATTACCGCGGCAGTAGGGTATGCCGAATTGCGGACTGAACTCGTTGCCGCCGGGTGATGCCGCTCTGAGATTGGGCCGCAACATTCCCGTCACACATTCGGCAGGGCAATCTGCCGAAGGCTTCTCACGGCATTCAATGGCGTCGCTAACGCGTATCTCGATTTGTTGGAAACACTCTGGTAACATAAAAGTTAAAGCAGATATGATCTCATACATGCGGAAGTCCTTCTTTTACTTTTCCCGACGGCAGGGTATCCGCGTACGGTGAAATCTACTTTTCCTAGCTTTTCTATGAGACAAATACAACAACCGTTAGCGACACAGTATGTTAAAACAAGCAATCATATGCCATGAAATCCGTTTTTACAAAGATATGCAGTAATCAAGGAGGGAACATGGCGTGTTCTCAGAGTTCCGGGGGAGGGGGAGACCACACTGCTCTACTAGCTTCTCTCGAAGAAATCTTTGTCATAGTCATGTTTGCTCTTCCTGGAGAAGTTGCATTTTAGAAGGAGGAATGACAAAAAAGCTGTCCTTTGGCTTCTCAGAATATATGTGCGCGAGAACTCAAATTTATGTAACTAAATAGATATTCTATGTAGGATCAACGAAGCAGGGGTAGTAATATATCTCGACTAGTCTCGAAAGACCACTTCGCAATGATTGGCTTCATGGTGTCACCGATAGGGACTGTTGATAACTGATAAAAAAGCAACCAAGATTCCTTTCCGACAGATTCCCAACACACTACCAGAGTCATAACCGAGGAAGAAGTATCGCGGTGGACTAAGATCGGATTTGACAATCCTGAGTGAGCGGAAGAAAAGATTGGTTTTTGTGAGGAACGACTAACATGATGTCTCCATATTTGTTCTGGTATCGCCCGAGTTCAGTGAATAAGGTACCAGTCGTCTGGGGGAGCTCGGTGTATCAATGAGAAGCCTCGAACGAAGAACCAATTTAGTTACGTGTAGGTCTAGGGGTAGTGCGTCAGGATCTTGCACTCTCAATTTCTGCAATAACCTCAGGTCTTCGTCACATTTTGGAGTGGCGCGAATGATGTCCATCAAATGAGTACTGTGCTGTGGGTAGAGAATCAAATTCAGCAGTCTGGTGAGATATAGTCAGATACGTGCCGATGACAACAACCATTCACAAAAATTTCCATTTCTCTCCGGATTAACCTCGTCCTCTGCTACAGCCTGACAAGCCACAAGAGTGTTGAAGTCGAAATTCTGAATAACCTTACAAACTTCTTCGTCATGATGTTTGAAATGAACAGGCCAAATGATAGAACTCGATGAGAGATATACGATTTTGAATTTAACTGCCTCCGTTGCAGATGCATCGGAGAGCGGCCACGAAAGCGGGACGTCCACACTCATGGTCATCGCTCTAATTTGTGATGGGGGATCGGCGGTAGCAGCCCCTAACGTTGTGGAAAGGGCGAGAGAAAAGGAGTTTTTGAAAAGTATCGCGGCAATCGTGTGTTCGCTGATGTAGAATACCCCACATCGACCGGGATCTTGGAGATAATCCTCAAACGACTGGTGCATTATACGCAAGGGAAGCGTAGCAGCATCCTGGGGTGAAGGAACATCGACTACCGAATGCAGTTTTCGTAGTGCAGAATAAAAAGTACTCCGAGAAATCTTGTGTAGATTGGCCAATACGACCGCAGGATATGACCAGACATTCGTCCATGATGTTCGGAGAATGAGCAGTGTTGTGGGAAGAATGTTTGATGGGACTTCTGATAGGATCTGTGTGTAGAGAAGGTCAAGTGTTGCAGTTGTTGGGTGTGATCCTTTCGTCAAGTTCCAGGAAGATAAGTGACAGATAGCCTCATCAAGGCGAGTGTCAGGATCGCCGTATAAGGGATCTCCGACGTATCGTAGTATAGTTGAAGCAATTACGAAGAGACCTGAGGCTTTTTCAATGACAAGGACAATATGCTGTTCTGGAGGCCAAGACTCATCAACCGAGTCGGAATACTTCCGCTGAATCTCGCGAAAACCTGCACGGAGAAATATCGCAACGTCCTCCATAGAGTGATCGCTGTCAAGGTCAACTTCCTCAACCCAGCAGCGAGAATGAAAAACAATGCCATTAAGGAACCGATTGAAGCGAGGTTCAGGTCGAGTGAAAATCATCCAGAGGATAGGAAATGAGTGATTGGAGGCGACGAGGTCTGAGATGAGTTCAATTAGATTAAGCTGAGCTTCTTCGCCGCGACATTCATCCACCCCATCGAATACGACCAAAAACTTCCGCTGAGTCAAAACCGGAAGGGAGGACATTGGGCCAACGATGAGCCGTTGAAATTGGGTCTGCGGGGTTCGGCAAAGAACGTTAGGGTCCGCAGCGAGTTGACTCGCCAACAACGACAGATATCCCGGTACTCTAACACCAAGCTGATACGCAATTGTGATCCAAACACGCTGATAATCGTTCCGGTTATTTGTCCTGGAAAAGAAGAAAGCGGCGCCAAGTTGGCCATTCTCATTCGCGTGCTCGGCAATCGATTGTGCCACCGCTGATTTGCCAACTCCTGCGGGTCCATGAAGCCAGAATATGTCGTGTTCACGATGATCGTCTTCAAGCCAGTCAACAATTTGTGTCGTGAGTGGAGCACGGGTGCCCGGATGACATCGAGGGGGTGGATAACGTTCTGATGAGTCAATGTCTACTCCTGGGACCATCTCTTGTTCCAATGTCTGGAGGACTAGTAGAACAGATGTTGAGGCGCCATCATATCACTGAGGGTTCGTTCGGAAACCCACCTGTCCCTTCAGTGCTGTTAACAATGGTAGGTCGATCCATCATGGTAACGTTATTGAGTAAGAACTGGCTGGCTCCTTGGAAAAAGTTGCTATGGTCTCTGGAATAACCCTACGAGGGTGTTATAACCAAAAGCACCTAGAGATTGCTCAGGCGGGTTAGACGTACTGGGTAATTCATCTTCGTAGAGTCGCAATGTACTTTGCCAGTACCAGCGGGCCGAGTCGCTGGCAAGTGTATGCGTGAGGAGAGTATAACTGACGACGCTTAGCAATGACTCGGGGCTCAGTCTGCGTCACTAGGTGCACAGCACTGGATTGTCCGAACAAAGTCGTTGATCAACAGGGCACACTCTGTTTGGAAAATCGTGGGAAAGGTCCGATCAGAATTTGATCTCGAGCTGGTTCACCATCGCGAACGACGACCACAAGCCTTTTCCCCACATAGTACACAAACAGAAGAGTTGCGGAATGGCGAGAAGTACCCTCACTTCTCTTGATACCCTTCATTTCAAAAAAGCGTCACACTATTAGACAGAGCTGCTCGCTGAAACCCCTGCTCCGAAGTGGGCCGAGGCTTGGACAGAACGGATGGCTACTTTTTGAAGAATAATGTTACAAAAAATCGAATCATGTAATTATGCAACTATTCGTAACGCGAGTAACAACTTTCACACGAGAAACCAACCAAATGAGCCCTATACCGGATAGATTGTAAAAACCAGTCCACTCGAAGTTGATCAAGGTGCTCTTCCACACGAATTAAAACAATTTTCAGCTCTACTCTCAACTTCAAAATATCCTGCAGAACAGGCGACCCAACCTCCACAGCTGCTAGACGTTTATCGTGTATGTAAAACAGCCAGGCGACTATATATCGGACTTCTTCATCGGTTTCTCGTTTCCTATTAGTAGTAATGCCTTAGGCGGTAGAAAGCGGAGGGTGGGTAAAGGAAGAGAGTTTGTTGTTGATGACGGTATAGTGGTAATGTGTGAGGCACCAAAATCAGTGATTAGGGCATGGCCCTCGTCTGGAGATCAAGACATTTTCCTGCCAGATAGTGACGTAGGTCAGTAAAACAAATTTTCTGAAAACGAGGTTTCTCTTACTCCTTTCAGATTACCATGTACGACGCCTAGCCCATGCAAATAGTGTAGGCCATTGACAAGATTAGAGATGTCAGGGAAACACTGTAAGGTGTGCACGGCAGAAAATTTCAATGCTCAACAAAGGTAGACGAGAAGACTTCCGTGCGACCCCACGAGCCACGTAGCTTTGCAGATAGCTATTTTCATGAATGGGAGAACAAGACAAACTTGCGGACATTGACCAGAATCCTCGAGAAACATTCCAAGGGGAGGTAAAATATTTGGATGCGACGAGTGAGCCCAGAGAATCACTTCCTTGACCCATGGCTACATCACACATTCAGCACGGAGCTGCATAAAATGAAAACGTGGAAACGTGGATACACCGTCAAAGCACCATCGTCAATTGGTTTCATCACCTTGATGCATACACTCGGGATGGCTGCTTGGTACACGATTCCAGATCGTCCTTCACCAATACCGTATTTTCGGGGACCATTTCCAATCCCTCTGAGCTCGTAGCGTTGAGGGAAGATCAACGTTGATGATATTATCCTGGACAGCACTGCCAATACGCGGTTCTGTAAACCAGAGACGGAAAAAGTGCCGTTCAGAGACTTCGAGCGCCACGAACTAAATAAGCTTTCACCGAGTACAGAATAGAAATAAGGGCGTACCCCGTTCGAAGAGTCTGCCATAGTCCGGACATCATTTTCTTCGAGTTTATTGACTGCGGAAGCTACATCCTTGATAGGATTCTGAATGAAATTTGACAGTGGAATTTGCGAAACCCCAAGCCGGATCATAGGGTTAATACTCGCGAAAACGGGGAAGAAATGAGAAACCTGCCTGGACACGTCTCAAAACCGATTCTGCACGTCTCGGGTCGATTGTAGGACGCGATCTCGACACCTGGATCTGAGTTGGTGGCGGAAATAATGATGTCGTTGGAGAGCGATGATCATCTTTGATTTCCATGCCAGACAAGCATTTCCTTAATTTGTGAACAGTCTGGTCGGTGGTTCGGGTTAACGGAACAGCATTTCATGACGGGATTCCAACTTTTCTCATCCATACCGTCATCCATATGACGATCGCGCCGCCTGAACACAGCGCGTTGAGGTTTCTTCTCATGACCTCTTTGTCTGAATTTTGGTAATAGGAACCTTCCGTGAGAGTACCTGTAACCGATTTCCATTATCAGGACTCTAGATGCGCCATTCGGGAGATTATAGGGGTGATGATACCTCGTATAAGAGATAGCCAAAAGTCTGGATACCGGCTTTCTTGTCGCCTCGACGCACTGCTTCTGGTGGTACATATCGAGTGATGTATGCTTGGACTGAGTCAGTTGTTCTTCCTTGGAAGAGGACGAAGCCGGAACCAGGTGTAGCAATGACTGCTCGGCCTTCATCCGAAATCAAAATTTTTGCTGTTTGAAATCATTGCATGAGGTTGTGAGAATCAAAAAGCGGAATGAAAGGTGTACTCCGGTAACGAAATCAGACATGTATAGAGTGTTCTGGAGATAATCTGTGCCGTTAAGAACGTCGGAAATCTCAAATTGCATCGAGCAATTAAAAACGAGTTATTGGAGGAGCGGGTTGCTGCTTACCAGGAGCACTGGGAAAGGGTCAGTGTGTAGCTTTGCTAATTCCCATTTTCGAGATAAGGAGTTACCACGCAAAGTCGTGGAGACTCAGTTGGGCCCTCGTGGAACACTCCGTAGAATGGTAAAAGGTTTGGATGTGACGAATTTGATGCCCAAAGTCCCACATGCTTGATAATGTACCGAGAAATTATCAGTCGGCGTTCGATGTTTGAAATGTTAGTCCAAACATACGGTTATCAAGGTAGAGTCCTGTGTTACGCTAGCACGGACATTTGATCCGTGCCCTTTACATGTCTTTGCGTAGATATTTGCCGCAAAGAGTGTAGTCGAATCGAATTGTAAGCCTCGGATTCTGTAGGACCGAGGGAAGATGTACGAAGAAGCGCTATGTTGTAAAGCAGTCTCCCCGTAAGATTGGATATAGGGAGACTGAGAACATCATATGTCCTTGCGTAGATATTTGCCGCAAGGAGTGTAGTCGAATCGAATTGTAAGCCTCGGATTCTATAGGACTGAGGGAAGATGTACGAAGAAGCTGCTATATTGTAAAGCAGTCTCCCCGTAAGATTGGATATAGGGAGACTGAGAACATCTTTTATGACCTTCCATAGTACTGGATAAGGTGTCGAAGGGGAAAGAACAATTCATGTAAGCTTACCAGATCAATCAAATCCACCATGAGTCTCGTACGAGTAATCTTCTTCGTCGCCAGCACTGTGATGTCGAGGAGCTGAGGATCGCGAACAAGTCGGGATAGCGTGTGATGCAGGCGCTGAGGTGCGTGAGGATTGAAGGGATTGGAGCCGAGAGCTCGAGTGAGTTCCTGTGCTCGATTCCCTGAGTCAATTCGCAAGACGAGAAGTCTTAATGTATTAGGGCCTGAATTTTCCGGTGGGAGTTGAGTGGTCATTGCCCTGACGGAGTGTCGCGGAATGGAGGGGGGGGGACACGTCGGACAGTTGGAACAGAGATGGATATTTGTATCAATATCTAAGCGCTGAGAAAGAGCCAATTAGCTGAGCAGCAGGGAAAAATCAAGCCCAGAAACGTTGACATTCCACTGTCAGCGGCAGCAGAGTGGCAGTATCCGAGTCATGGGTTTTATGAAGTGAAAGTCGAACTTAGGGAAGTTATTTTATTCATGTTGAAGACAGGCCGTCATGCCAGGCGTGATAAAGGAGTCGAATACTATTTATTGGCCCCTAAGTGATGCGTCGGCGAATTCCGCACACAATGTCACTTTGGGTTGCTAATGACATGTATAAAGAAGATAAGAAACCAGAAGTTAATTACCAAACCGGAGATGTGCAGTAACAATGGGGGAGGATGAGGCAAGGTCGATCTCATCACTGCTTGGAATGAGCGTGGGAACAATGTCAAAAATTGAGATCAGAAATTGATCTGGCTCGTGCTCAGCGTCTCGCACGACGACGACCCCTCCCTCCTCGCCATGCGCAAACAACTGGACCCTCGAATACCTATACTCATCAACAACAATGTAAAATTGAATCATAGGTCTTTTATCGTTCTCGTCGGAGACAAAGGTCGAGACCAGGTGCGTTTTGTCGGTTACATGGTCAAAACCATACATATACTTACTGTTGCATTTTTCCGACTTGGTTTAGATTGTGAATTTGCATTATTTGTTGTCGCAGGCTCGTGTCTCTGCACGGCCTTCTGTTCTGTGGTGCTACAAGAAAGACCTTGGCTTTACGAGTCATCGGAAGAAACGAGAGGCCAAAATTAAGCGGGACGTTAAACGAGGAATTCGGGAGCCCAATGAACAGAACCCGTTTGAGATATTTGTAACAGTAACAGATATTCGATATACGTGCGTTTCTTCTTGTTTGATCGCTGGATGAAGGCTGATCTTGTTGCAGATACTACAAAGAGTCGCATAAAATTCTTGGTAACACCTATGGCATGTGTGTACTACAAGATTTCGAGGCCATTACGCCAAATCTGCTCGCACGGACGGTCGAGACTGTCGAAGGAGGTGGAATCATTGTTTTGCTTCTGAGGACGATGTCTTCATTGAAGCAGTTGTATACTATGACTATGGTGCGGCTCAATCCTTCTCTCCCTCGACTTTTCATCCTGACACGTCTCTTAGGACGTCCATGCCCGCTACCGCACCTCCTCTCATGACGCAGTCGTTGCTCGCTTCAACGAACGTTTCATCCTCTCCCTTGGTTCCTGCGACGACTGCCTAGTCCTCGACGATGAACTCAATGTTCTCCCCATCTCCCGTGGAAAAGACATAACACCCCTTTCCGATACACCCGGCAAAGCCAAAGAATCCGCCGAATCAGAGCTCAAATCCCTCAAAGACTCTCTCGCTGATACAAAACCCATAGGTGACCTAGTCAAACTATCCAAAACCATCGATCAAGCAAAAGCTCTTCTCACATTCGTAGACGCCATATCCGAAAAAACGTTATCCTCGACTGTTACTTTAACAGCTGGACGTGGAAGAGGGAAGTCTGCCGCTTTAGGATTGAGTATGGCTGCTGCACTTGCTCATGGATATTCGAATATTTTCGTGACTAGTCCTAGTCCCGAGAATTTGAAGACGTTGTTCGAGTTTGTGTTTAAGGGATTGGATGCGCTGGGATATGAGGAGCATCTGGATTATGATATTGCGCAGAGTACGAATCCGGAGTTCAACAAGGCAATTGTCAGGGTGAATGTCTTTAAGGATCATAGGCAGACGATTCAGGTGCGCTTATTTTCTTTGTTATGTGGCTGACGGTTGCTGATGATAAAGAGGTTTAGTACATTCAACCTGAAGATGCGCATGTCCTTGGTCAAGCTGAGCTCGTCGTAATCGATGAAGCTGCTGCTATCCCTCTACCCCTCGTGCGCAACCTTATTGGGCCTTACCTCGTCTTCATGGCCTCCACCATCAATGGCTACGAAGGCACCGGTCGCTCCCTCTCCCTCAAACTCATCCAACAACTCCGTGAAAGTACACGTCCATCTCTAACCAAAGACCTAACTTCCAAAGATGACGAAACGACCTTACCCTCCACCTCCTCCAAAAAGGTCATCACCAAAAATGCTCCGAAAGCCCGTACCCTCCGCGAAATCCAACTCTCAACCCCAATTCGTTATTCCGCTAACGACAAAATTGAAAAATGGCTCAACACACTTTTATGTCTCGACGCCACGATCATTCCAAAATCAATTGGAGCAGGATGTCCGCATCCTTCCCAATGTGAATTATACTATGTCAACAGAGATACACTCTTCTCATTTCACCCAGCATCGGAATTATTCCTCCAACGAATGATGGCTTTATACGTTGCATCGCATTATAAAAATCAACCTAATGATTTACAATTGATGTCCGATGCTCCTGCACATCATTTGTTCGTTTTGTTATCGCCTTTGAAGGAAGTCGAGGAAGGTGGTGTACAGAGTTTACCGGAACCGCTTGTGGTTGTTCAGGTTGCGTTGGAGGGGAATATTAGTAAAGGCGTTATTCTGGAAGGATTGGGGAGAGGGTTGAGAGCGGGTGGGGATATGATACCGTGGTTGATCTCGCAGCAGTTTCAGGAGGTTAGGTTTGGGATGTTGAGTGGTGCGAGAGTGGTTAGGATTGCTTGTCATCCGGATTATGCTAGTGTGAGTTCGTTCTCTCGAGGTGTTGTCCGTGTGTTGATGACTTTGTTATTTGATGGCATCAGATGGGGTATGGATCGAGGGCGCTTGAAGCACTTAATTCGTTTTATAGTGGAGAGTACTTCAACCTTGATGAGTCGAATAGACCGGAACCTTCCTATCCAGATGCGACTGCAATTGATCCAGTACGTCTACAGAACTCTCTTCTACTCTCGTATGATCCTTAACGCATACAATCATACTTCTAGTCGGAAACTCTTCTCACGGAAACACCAAGTGTCCGTGCAGCAAACGCTATGCCACCTCTACTCCAACGTCTAACGGAACGTAAACCAGAGAATCTAGATTATCTGGGTGTTTCGTATGGGTTGACGCCGCAACTACTACGGTGCGTGAGCGCGACAGCTCGCTTCACCCTCTTAGCCGCTATACTGATTCTATCAACAGATTCTGGAAACGCGCTGGATACACCCCCCTATACCTTCGACAGACACAAAGCGAGCTCACGGGTGAACATACATGTGTGATGGTTCGCGGATTGAACAGTTCGACGGATTCCGAAATGGAGTGGTTGAGCGAGTTCTCAAAAGGTACTGTAATTGTTTTTGGTACGAGTGTTGTTTGTGGCTGATGTTGAGGGGTTTCGTTATAGATTTCCGAAAACGGTTCCTTTCGCTGTTGTCGTACAAGTTCAGGGAATTCGGTAGTGTTACTGCTCTGAGCGTTTTAGAAGCTGCGAATGCAGGGATTAAAGAGAAGGAAGAAGATAAATCTAAAGGTACTACTCCAATCTTCTGATCGTTACCCCTAGCTGACAGACCTATGGTTCTTGTAATTGACACTAGGCGAACTAAAATCAAACGAACTCTCACTCCTCTTCACACCCTTCGATTTCAAACGACTGGAACAATACGCGAACAATATACTCGAATATCATGTCATCTTGGACTTGATGCCGACTGTCGCGGGGTTGTATTTCCAAAAACGATTGAGGGAGGACGTGAAGTTGACAGCGGTGCAGAGTGCGATTTTGTTGGCAGTTGGATTGCAGAGGAAGACAGTTGAAGAAGTTGAGGTATGTTTCTCTTTTCTGCCCCCTCCCATTTCTTTCGCCCGTTCTCTCGTGTACATCCGGGGAAGTGGGGGAGCGTGAAACGCATATAATGATCCGATTTGTGTGTGGCTGATACTTGTGACTGTTTGACGTTTACAGGCAGAACTGTCCTTGCCGGTTTCACAAGCGCTCGCGCTATTCGTAAAAGTGATCAAAAAGATTAGCAAATGCCTCGTTGACATTCAAAAAGCCGCTATTAGTGTGGAGCTACCGGCCTCCATCAATCCTTCCTCACGCGTTAATGACGTTACCCTTGATGATGAAACAGAAGGAGAAGGCGAGAAGCAGAAACGCGGAGGAGGAGAAGCGTGGAAGACGGTTAGTGCGGCTTTGGAAGAAGAGCTTAATGAAGCGGGTGATGAAGCGACTCGAGGATTGAGAGAAAAGCAACGTGAGATGATCGACGCTTTGGATCTACGCAAGTAAGTCTCTACCCCCACAATTTGTTAGTCTTCGTCTTCTTAGTAATCGTTTTTCTCACTTTCGTGATTGTCTTGCTGATCTTCGTTAAGGTACGCGATAAACGATACAGCGACTGACTGGAGTAACGCCGAAGCTCAGATTAAGACTGCCGGTGCGAAAGGCCGGTCTACGGTCGTCAGTGTGAAAATGGGCGTTGAAGGCGCAGGTGGCAGTGGAGCTCAAAAGAGAAAAGCGGGCGATATTGATGGAGATACGGATAAAAGAGAACAGGGTCAAGGCGGGGGGAAGAAGAACAGGAGGAGTAAGAAAACTAAGCGGTAGGGGTAAGAGATACCTTGGCGTTGTGCTGTATCTGTGTGGAGAATTATACATTGATTGTTTGCCCCGGATAAGCGCTTGGCCGCCTGGTTAATCACGTATTCCATTTCCGCCTAGTCCAACCCTTGGTCTATTTCGAGCACGCGTGGGTTATGTCGGGGTCCAAGGCTATAATAATCCTCCACCTCCCTTCATCTCGTCTGTCCTTTCTCCTCTCCTCTCCCCCCTCCCCTCTCCCTTCCCTAACCAATGGTTCCGTATTTTCTCCGCAACCTCATTCCGAAGCGTGAAACTCGCGCGAATGCAAGACCGTTGTTGCAGGTGCTTGCTGAGTTGACTTGGGTACAGTGGGCGCATTTCTTCTGTGGGTGAGTGTGCTTGGCATTGGCTTGGGCGTCGTCGATCAACGTCTATCGAGGGGCTTGGCTGACGATGCCGGGTTTTCTTGTTTGTAGATGGCTGGCATGGACCTGCGATGCTATTGATTTCTTCTCGGTGTCGTTGAGTGTGACGAGGCTGACTGAACAGTTTGAGGGGAAGACTGTCCATGACATCGTGAGTTCTGTCGTCCTCGCTGGTACACATAGGGGCTCATTTCTTTGATCTAATAGACGACAGCGATCACTCTCACTTTACTTCTGCGATCGGCAGGGGCCGTGCGTTCATTTATCATCGTGTCTGTAATCACGGCTAAACTGGTAACCCGCCGCTGTCCAGGTCATCTTTGGTATCCTCTCCGATCGGTACGGTCGTAAATGGCCTCTCGTGATCAACCTCATCATCGTCGCCATCCTCGAACTCGGCGCAGGTTTCGTCAACACGTTCAGAGATTTCCTCGCCGTGCGTTCCCTGTTCGGTATTGGCATGGGAGGTATTTGGGGATTGGCCGCATCAACCGCATTAGAGAATCTCCCAGTCGAAGCTCGTGGTTTGGCATCAGGAGTACTCCAACAAGGCTACGCGGTCGGCTATCTTCTCGCAGCTGTCATCAACCTACGTCTCGTTCCAGAAACGAGAACGACATGGAGGAGTTTGTTCTGGACTGCTTCCGGTATCTCCATTTTTGCGGCTGGTGTGAGGGCTTTACTCCCAGAATCGGAAGTGTTTATCAGGGCGAAGAAAGCGGAACAGGCGAGCGGGATGAATACGGGAAAGAAGACGAGGGTTTTCTTGCATGAGACAAAGGAGATGTTAAAGTCGCATTGGCTGTTGTGTATCTATGCCGTGCTTCTCATGACTGGTACGTCTGTCCCGCGAATGTGGATTTCCAGTCTATCATTGGCTTCTCTTCTCATGTCGTGTATCTGTGCTGACCTGGTTGATCCACTTTTCAGGATTCAACTTCTTGTCACACGGTTCCCAGGTAAGCGATGTACCTTAATGGTCACTGGTCACGGGGTCCTACTCGCCTCCCATCGCCTCCCATTCCCATTCCCCACCCGCCCCACACACCTATTTCGTGCCTGACGTTCCGGACTAACGGAGGATAATTTTAGGATCTCTATCCTACATACCTGCAAACCTCGAAAGGCTTTTCGGCAGACGATGCTACCATTGCTACTATTATTGGGAACTGTGTCAGTGTTTCTCTTGGCTTTGGAGTCGGGCGGCCTTGTGTACTGATGCGATGCTGTTTTTAATGTAGGGAGCTATTGCGTGAGTTTCACGAAACGTTATGGAGGAACCAGCCTTTGATGGGGTCGCGTTCATGTGGTGTAGTGGTGGAATGATCGCTGGATGGCTTAGCCAATACATTGGACGAAGATTGACCATCGTGTGCGTCTCCACTGCGTATTCTTGTATTTGGCATAGGCTGATATGTACACATGTACAGGATCTTTGTTTGTCTCATCGGAGGTCCGTTTTTTCCCCGTCCCTTGGGCGTTATGAAAAGCTAACGCTCAACGTGACCGGTCTCACGTTTCAGCTTTCATTCCCCTCTGGATTCTTCCGACCACGTTCAGTTCCCTCGCGGCCGGTGCTTTCTGCATCCAATTCGGCGTTCAGGGTGCATGGGGCGTCGTAAGTGGCATTTTATCTCGAATTTCAAATTACCCCAGACTGAGATAATGACTGTTATCTCTCTCCGCATTCTGGTCGTGGTTGTAGATCCCCATCCAGTTGGCCGAAATGTCCCCGCCCGCGTTCCGTGCTACCTTCCCCGGTGTTGCTTATCAAGTTGGTAACGTGCGTACCATTTCCAATTATTCCCTTATCTTTATATTTCGAAACCACGTTCTTAAAAAAAGAGTGGATTCGCCAGCTGACTTCATACCTATATCTGTTTGTTTACTATAGATGGTATCTTCAGCTTCGGCCCAAATTGAAGCTAGTACGTCGTTTCTCGGATTTCCTCGTCTTTTGATAGTGAATGCTCATTTTGAATGTAATTAGCTGGCGGTGATCAGCTGAGAACGACGATTATTGTGGGTGGAAAACCAAGGGATGTACCAGATTATGCGACTGTGCAGGGAATTCTTATTGGAGTCGTCGCCGCGTTCGTATTGATCGTGACCATCCTTGGACCTGAGTACGTCATCGTTTCCTTCTTCCTCATCCTCTACCTCTGCATTCACTGCTCCCCTTTCGGACCTTTTCTAATTCGTTTATATTTTTGTGTGATTCTTGCAGGAACCACGGCTTCCACTTTGAAAAAGCCAAGACCGCATTCGAAGAAGGTGGAGGACGCGGTGAGCTCGTCGATACGGATGGTGAAGGCAGCGGTGCACAACGCGATTCCTCTTCAAGACCCGAATCCGATTCGGTTGATGATGAAAAGGCTAATGAAATCAAGGAAAAGGAAGTTGTTACGAAAGTGTAGCTTCCCAATTTCCGCGACTGACTTTTTTTATCTTTTCTTCATTTCTTTGTGACTTGCGACATGCGTTTACGATTTACTGCTACGAGTGGAGAGTGTGGTTGGATTGGACTGGGCTTATGTGTGTGGATATAGCGCTTACGATCTGTTGGCTGGGTATCTTTTGGGAGAATATTAGGGATGGAATTGGATTCAGAGGAGGGGAACGACAACAGCCTAGTTAGTTACTATAGGAGGCACATGTTCTGTATATAACGAATCTCTCTCTTCCTCTCGTCTCACTGCCTCACGACTATCTCAGTTTGTGTGTACTATACATATTCTTTCCGGATAGCCTTGTTTGAAACAACAAGCCCGAATAAGAATAGTCATTTGGCCGTCCTTAAAATACCACCGCTCCTCGAAACACTCGATTTTCCTCCATGCGTGCTTGCATATTTGATTCTCAAAAAATCATGTAAATTTACATTCAGTGTATAATTACATAAGACATAATCTTCCAGATTCAGCATCGCACTATACTAATCTGTACTCGACCTAAATAGGACCTGTACCAAAATACTCCTTCAACAGTCCCTCGACATCTTTCCCTCGACGAGGGGTTATCTTGCATGGGAATGGGAGAGGATCACTAGTGAATGTTTGAATATCCAACTCCGAGCGATAAATCACGTAGTAGGGTGTGGTCACTACGTACGAAAAAATTGAATCTCCTTTGAATCTAGGTGTGACAGTTATTGGGTCTCCCTCTGCATCGATGGCGGGAGAAATGTCAAAGAGTGATAGGATTGAGGCGACTGTGATGTAGATCATTGATCTTCCTACTCGTGCACCAGGACAACTCCTGATTTGGACCGTTGATCATCCGATTACTTACTCGGTACTACTTGTATGATTCTGAGGACTCTCACCTTCGTCCGAACCCAAATGTTGCAATAAACTCGGGGTCTGGAATGTCTTGGCGTAATTTTCCATCGTTGGCGGTGAATCTCTCTGGTTTGAATTCGGATGGATTGGGATATACATCTTCATCGTAGAACATTGCGCTGTACAGAGACAGTCATTTTGGTCATGCGCTTGAATGCCAGGAGAGTAAATGAACTCACTAGGTATTGGCAAAAACAGTACAACCTTTCGGAATGTAGTATCCCTCGTAGACGTCCTCGGTACTCGTAGCGTGGGGTACCCCAACTGGCACAATGGGATTCCATCTGTGTTGATTAGCTATCAGTGATAATTCATTCCAACTCAGTGAGAGTGTGTGTGACGAGCCTCAATGTCTCTTTCACGATAGCAGAAAGATATGTTAGCTCGGATAGATCTGAGAAATCAGGTAAACGATCGGGGCCAATGGATTTATCCAGCTCTTGTTGAGCTTTGTGTTGTACATCCGGACGTAAGAGCATCGCTAAGACAAAGCTCATGACTGCAGCGAAAGTCGTTTCGGATGTACCTGTGTTATTGTTGAGATGAGGAATTGGATCATGATCAAACTTGAACTTACCTCCAAAGACTGAAGTAGCTATCTCTTTGACGCATTGAGAGTAATTGTCGAAGTCTGGACTGCCTCGACGCTTTTCGAGACTTTCCGAAACGAAACAACTTGGAACCTCTGTATCCTCCTTTCGGAAGAAGACACCATAAGTCCGACAAGAACACGCTTTCATTTGGGGATGTCACGCACCATCATTTTTAGTGCCGCTTGATACGGTTCCTCCATCACCCGATCCAGAAGCTTCTTAATCCTCTTTGCCTCTTGTTTGAACCCAGAACCCGGCATCCATTCCGGGACGTGCTGGAGTATAGGGAAGATGTTGACATAATATTTTCCAGGAGCCAATGTACCAGTCGACTGGGCGAATGTCTCTTCTGCGAGATGAACGATGGGATCATGCTGTCGTTGAACTGGCAGCCCGTATGTTAGGGATGTGGCTAAACCTCCGACATAGCTGCGTGTCGACGGGTATATGACAATTAATTGGAAGAGTGACGATTCAATTGGACTCACTTGCGAACATGCTCGTGCAAGTTGTGTGGTGAGCCAAGGAGGTTAGCCAATAAACACTTTCGTACCAATACCAACTCCCTCTCGCGCATAACAGATAGGTTCTTCTCAGAAAAGTGTTGTTGGAAAATCCTACGATGGGTTCGCCATTCATCACCATATGGCATGAAGCCGAAAATGCTGGTGTACTTCATACTGCAAACCAGAGTATGAGTCGGGTTTTTTTACCTGGAATGCAACAGAAACTAGACGGACACATCTATAAACATTGCAATGTGTGGACTGACCATGTCGTGTCAATTGAGTGGCCAATGAATATGGGGAAGAGGGGGAACACACCGACTAGAATAAGAGGAAGAGCGCTTCTCGAGGAGTTCTTGGGCTATGCGAATGTCGTTGATCACAAGGATTGGTAGTCCCAGAGCTTCGAGATAGATGATCTTTGTTCCTAAGTAATCATGCAAATGAGTATAGTATTGTCTTGCTTATAGGACGAGTTTCTATGAAGCTTACCAAGTTTTTCCCCAAGGTCTTTGTAGAAAAGGTGAACATAAGTCAATGGTATTAAGAAAGCGTTTCCGATGATCGGCCAGCGGAAAGGTCCAGGGGGTAGTGGGAGTAGCCTCCTCTTGCGACGTCGATAACCTACATGTACTGCGATGCAAAGACACAGGAAAGCGAGATCTTGAAAGCTGATGTTCAGCATAATAGTGACCGGACGGGTCGGTTGAGCCCACCATCGACTTTATATGCGTTTGTCTAATGATCTCAGTTGGTAATGGATGTGTATCATATGTAGTGCATCAGTACTTTGTACCACGCCGAGAGTCCCGATTGATTCAGGGTCTCCGTGGGAACTGTGTGTGGTGAGGTGTCCCGTATTTTCAATTCATTAATTTGTCCCACCTCGTTCAGCACTGACAGCTACAGGCTCATATGATCTCCATTAACTCAGGGCTTTCCTACTTCTCACTGGAGACATTTCAGGCTCGACTCCTGTCAATAGCAGTAACAATTCAATCAACAGATTTGAATCACCGCCAGCACTCGTTGCTGGGAGAATCGACATTGATTACGAAACAAAATCGTTGAGCCATCTCGAGTCTTGATTCAATTCAATTGTCTGATCGTGACTTGTTCACAAGTTTAAATCGTGGACAATAGTGTTGCTCAGTATCGGTTTAAGTGGCAATTCAAACTCCCCAACTGAATTGTTTCTACCGTCGAGCCTGAAATGTCTCTGGTGTCTACACCAGTGATGGCAGTGGATGACTCTTTGTAAGGTCTAGAAACATAAATCCGTTTCTAAACCTTATTGAATTTGATTCTCCGAAATATTTGACCAGATCTAGTAAACTGTAACCACCTGGTTAAATCTATTGTAATATTCTATTTTCGGATAGCATACATCATCATGAGATAATGTTGACTCTCAAGTGATATGAGTGCAATAACATTGTACCCTCTGTACCCTCTTAGAGGCAATGGTTGACATTGGGGAAGAGAATTTATATGACTGTGAAGAGTTTTTTTCATCTGTAAGAATAACAACAATATATTCAGCCTCTTGACACGAGAGCTGGTACAAAATACCTGTAAGAATAACAACGATATATACTGAATAAAAGGATTGGTTTATGGATAACTAAAGACAAGAGAAGGACTCACTTCAGCCTCTCGATGTGAGAGCTGAAGTGCCAATACATTGCATATACAGTATATATACATTATCCATGGATATGTCATGATGATAAAAATCAGTAACATATTGTAGCACAAGAATAGTAGTTCATATAGGAGTAGAATGTAGGAAGGTTTTGTATGACAATAACAAAGAACAGAGACATGAAATGCAGACTGGTACATCTTGGCACTTGTTTGCATTCCAACATCATCTTCAGCAAGTCTTTTCTCATCAATTTTAAGGGATGATTGATAAAGAGGCCAAGGTTATTATGGTTAGAGCTGGCTTGTTGCTCTCTGCATCCTAAGAAGCCCAACATATCCATGCAGCCCATTGAGTCCATGTCAACAGTACCTCATACATGCTGACCTTTATCCAAATCCACATATAGACATGCTATAGTGAAGATTATATGAGAAAGAAACAACCAAGCTTTTGTCATAACAATAGATACATACATATCTTTCTTCACCACCACTCACTCAGCAGATTACTCATTGCCACTTATTGTCTGTCTGCTTGGGCAATGCTCTACATTCTGAGAAAATATGTTGTCTGTCCTCAGTTTTATGTGGTGGCCAATTTTTGAATTTATTTCCATATAAAATTGACTATAGATATTTGTTATTTGGCAATCTAGAATTTTTTTCAAAATATGACATACTATATTGAGAGGTGCTGTATAAGAGGCTGACACATGAAGCACACTACAAAAAACAGGAGACTCTGCTGTTACTGCTAAGACAGGTGAGATTGGGGATCAAATGTCTAATAGTAACCTTAATCTCAGATTAGATCTTATATATGATAGGTTAGAGTCTCAATTTGCAGTCTATTCCAAGAATATGCATTTAAAGAAGGGAGAGACAGGCCCTTCTTTTCCATGTACTGTCATCATCAATATATTCTGATTTTGAAATACAATTTTGTATGCTATGTCTGACAATTCTAGTGGTAGTCAGGCTGGCCCTTCACATCTCTCCTGGGCCAGAGACACTGGATATGAGAAAGTTTTCACCACTGGCATGAGTGACACCTGGATGTTCTCACCCTCTATACCTGCTCCTTCTGAGCCTGAATCCCCTATGCTCTCAACTCCCAAGCCAAGCAAGCATGCTCACTGAAAGGCCTCCCAGGTGGGCCTCACTTCCCATGTACCAAGAGTTGCCCCTCATGCTCCCATTCACACTCTGGAGGGTACTCTCACCCCTGCATCATATAAAGTTCCCACTAGCATAGAGCCAGGTCTGATGTTCATCCCCACTCCTGCCCCTCACCTGATATCTCGTCCTAGCCAGGTTTCTCTGGGCAAGGACATCCCCACCACTGATAACTCCAAGATTTTTATTAGTGTTGAAATGTGATTTCTATATTTGGACAATCATGAAATGTCTGCGATACAAGTAGTGATATATGACATGATGACACATTCCACCATAACACCCATTATTTATTAATCCTCCATTGTTCTCTGTAGTAGATGTAGGAAATGTATAAATACTCTAGATAATCTCCTGTATTCCTTGTCCTTTTGCCTCCTAATACACTCCCCTCTCATAATTACATAAGTCTCTTCAATACAAAAGGACAACCCCAGTCTCTTGTTCCTCTTTCCACTCTCTTTTCTCTTGTCATCATCTTGCCACCAGGGGGCCAAAGCCCTGAAGAAATTGTTCACATTGAAATCTTGCCACCAGGGGGCTGAAGTCCTGTTTGTACCATTACTGTCTTGCCAATTAGGGGGCTGAAGCCCTAACTTATTGCTATCACTCTGTTATTCAATTGATTGTTGATCTACATCACT
>KQ962675.1:106445-120024 GCA_001563735.1 Leucoagaricus sp. SymC.cos
CTTTGACAATCTCACTGATGGAAATTACCATAATTGGAAAATTTATATGGAAGCTGTGCTTGTGAAAAAGAAATTATGGCCAGTTGTGTCTAGACTAGAGAGACACTCTGGGGGGACTGAAGGGACTAAGAAGGTTTGCAATTTCCAGACTAGACAGTACCAAGCCTGTGCCAAGATTATTCTCCATGTTTCTCCTTCCCAATTGGCTTATTATTTCTATGATAACTCTATGATTATTTGGAATACCCTCTCCAACATTTATTCCCCACATGGTCACTCTACCATTATTGTTCTTTGTTGCTGTATCCATAAACTTTATCTAGAATGATCCGAAACCATAGCTGCCTATATTGCCCATAGTCACCATCTTGCAAGATTGATATCTGATGCTGATCATACTTTATCTGATGATGATCTCCTCCTTGCCATCACTTCCAGTCTCCTATGCTTCTATGATACATTTCTTGTTTCCCTCGACACCCTTTCTGATTCCAAGTATATACTTGATACTGTTATTCCACATCTCATCAATAAATATACCCATCAATCCATGACCAGCCCTAGTCACACCTATCTCCATACTGTCCAGCCTGCTCTAACTTCTATCCCTGTTGATAATGCTATGGCCATCACTTCAGGCCACCACCCCCTTGCCGAGATCATTTGCTACAAATGTGGTAAGAAGAGACATTACTAGTCTAACTGTCTAGAACCACAAAATGCTGGAAGTGCCAACACCATTGATTTCTTTGAAGATGATGATGTTTCTTTCTAAATTGTATGTATCTCCTTTTATTACTTATCTCTTTAAATTCTCGGACATTTCTTTGATTGTGGAGATGTGTTAAAATGTGATTTCTATATTTGGACAATCATGAAATGTCCATGACACAAGTAGTGATACACGACATGATGACACATTCTACCATAACACCTATTGTTTATTAATCCTCCATTGTTCTCTGTAGTAGATGTAGAAAATGTATAAATGCTCTAGATAATTTCCTATATTCCTTGTCCTTTTGCCTCCTAATACACTCCCCTTTCATGATTATATAAGTCCCTTCAACAATTGGGGCAGTCAATAATATTGCCATTACACTTGGCTCCTAGGGCAACCAGCCCTGGGCTGTTCAGTCAGATAAGACACGTCTTGCTCAGTTGCTCACTGGTCTAGTGAGTGGCTTTGTTGCTAAAGAATAGCATAATTTGCTGTTCTCTTCTACTCTTTCTGAGGGGCACAGTCTTAAGGCTGTTCTGGCCTCTCTCACCTCCCAGCTACCTCCAGCTCCCTAAACCCATAGGTCAGCTGAGTCAGCTGATTCAGCACCTCCCCCTCCTCCTTCTATGTATATGCCTCTATCTGAGGCCACTGCTTGTCCTTCAGCTCTCTGCCCTCAAGCTTCTCCTAGGCTGCCTAGGCCTTTGAAGCATCCTGCTTCCTCCTCAGTTACAGCCCCTAAATGGTTATATGCCAACACTGTCCATGACATCACAGCTTTGGTCAATTTGGCCAAGACTATGTCTGACCTCCCATCTGATTGCATTATTGCAATGTTTCAGGCATCTGTTCTGCCCCTGCCTTCTTGCAGGAAGCTCAAGACTACTGTCACTGGCCCTTTCTGGTGGCAAGTCCTCATCAAGTGTGAGCTGGTTCCTGCTGTCTCCTCTTTTCCATCTCTGGTTGGTGTCGCCAACTGATCTTTGGCCAAGGTCAATCTTAGGATTGATTCTTGTGTCACCACCTATGAAGAGATCTCCCTTCTCATGTCACAAGTTGCATCACCTGAGGAGATTCAGGCAGTTGCTGCTGCTATCCATCAGCACCTAGGCTACAAGGTTCATGCTGCTCTTCTCACATCTTGGTCTTATCTTAAGATCATGAATGTTTTCTATTTCCGCCTGGGCTCTATGGATTTCATAAACTCTAGCTATATCAGAGATGTCATGAAGCAATCCCACATAGCCTCTTCCTTCATCCTCACTAACTCCTCCTAGGTTATGTGGAACTCCCAGTGTTCAGACTTGGCTACAGTCTGGTTTGACATTGTCAACTCTCAGTCAGGTGCTGTTGTTAAGCACCTGATTAATTCTTCATTCCAATTTAGTCTGGCCTTATGTCCTGTGTAGCCCACTCAGTCCCATGCCAGTATTCTTATGTGCCAGCATTGCTGGTGCTGGAGCCACTCTACCCATGCCTGTAAGTCTCAGGCACCCCACTGTCTGTGATGCACTGGTCCTCATTCTGAGGCCAACCATTGCTCTCTCACTAGTTGTTATCATGGTAACTCTACAGCCAACTTCCCTGTGCTAGCTATGATGGAAGGAGCCCCATGCCCTTATACTGCCCACTGTGTGAACTGTAGTGGGGATCACAGTGCAAGCAACTGAAGGTGCCTGTACTGGCAGTACTGTTTTGACTAGGAGTGGTTGTTGCAATGCACTAATTGTGACTGGCAGGAGTAGATGGCTACATCTGGTGTGATTTCTCAGAGGCAAGAGGATGAGCATTGGGATAGGGAAGCTTTCTGGTGCCAGTGCAATTGCTGATCCCTTCTCTCTTGATTCTATCTAGTAGTGCCATTCAGCTTTGGCTGGAGGGGCGAAGTGTTGATGTTGTACTATGTGGACACTTTTTTAGGTTTTCTGTTTTCTGATCTAGTTAGTATCGTACAGCTATATGTGTATTTATAACAGTTTCTGGGTATCTATAACCTGGGCATAGACTGCTATCATGCACTGCATTACAAATTTATGAGTTAAAAAAAAAAAAAAAAAAATATTTAGAGAGGGGAGAGAGAGGTAGATCTCTTTCAGATTAAAGTTTAGATTAAGCAAATATTTAAGATTCATATCATGAGTACTTATTAAAAGTCTAATTCTAGCAAGAGGGTATGGGCTCCTATCCTGACCTTTGGGTGTATTTACTTGACCTATGTTTCAAGTAGGTAATCTAAAAAGAGGAAGCTAACTATTTTACTTCTTGCAATGGAAGTTGTGCTACATCTCTATTGATAACCAACTTACTAGATAGTCCTAGCATCTGATTTGAGCCTTATGCATCCAGACAGAAGAGAGTGACTCTTTATATTATAATCCAAGAGTTGTAAGCTAATTGTAGAAGATTAGAATACTCACCTAGTCTTTCTAGCTTTCTAGCACTGATATCTTCCCACTTGCCACTCAGAAATTCACAGCTTGGACTATATATTGAGAATTAAGCAATTGCAGTCTTTTTAATATAAGAGAATACCAAGCTGTAGTATATCTGATTAAAGTAGAGTCATAAACTTTTGTGAGATTTTAAATATTCTGACAGTAATACAGACAATAACTGAAAATCAGTAGAAGCTTAATGCTTCTCCTGTTTTCACAGTTTATTTATACTACTCTAGATATATGTTATAACTTCAGATAGTTACTCTGGATAGAATTCATAGACTATAGTATCTATTTTCTCTACTCCATGTTATTGTGTCTTCTACTCTTCTTCACTCTGTACTATTCTGGTTCACTAGTATATAAGTACTCTAAGTATAGCCTATATTTCTTACACTTTACTAATTGTACTTTTTCCTTATTCACTCTCAAGCTATTGTCTCTGTTGCAATCTGAGTTTGCTCTTAAAGTCATAATATTTGGTAAAGCATCACCAACTCACCTTGCAGAATAGAACAAAGACACAAACAAGTATAGTCCTATAAAGAGAACAATTCAGTTAGAAAAAAATAACAATGTACACTAGCAGCAAGTATAGTAGAGCAACTAGCAGATAAAGAATACGTGCAACAGTTGTATTACAACTTGTATATTTCTGGACAAACCTGACTAATACTGACTGTTTCTGCATTATTTCATTTCTACTCTTACTGTTTTATATCTTACTATTTCTTTGTATATTATTTATTTCTGAATATTCCTACATAGTTCTGTTTGTCTTCCTTCCAATTCCTCTCACTTCTTATTCCTGTTGATTATTAGTTCTTATTCCTTTCCATACCCTTCCACTCAGTACTGATAGTTTCTGCTCTGCCTTCACATTTCCTTCCATGTTATACCTGCCTTTTATAATTTCATTTATACTTCATATGTCACTGTCTATTTCTCTTTATATGTCTACTCTTCATACTATATTATCCCTCTTTATTATCTCTCTGTTGTTTTTATCACATGCTTATCATGTTGTGTAGTTTTCTGTTTATTCTACTTTCTTGTTTATTACTTTCTGATGTTTTCTATAGATATATAAGTAGCAGATTACTGTTCATGTATTCTCCAGTCTGATAATTGACTTAGTTCAACACTTTTGATTATTCTGACTCTAAACTATTTGTCCTCTTGATTCTCTTCAAGTCTCTTTCTGTCTGTATTCTTAAATTGGACCATTAGCAGTGGAATAGCACAGCACATAAGCTGAAGCCAAGGTCCATTCCTGACTCTTTCTGATCCCATGCCTCTATCTCTACCTCTGCTTCTGCATTAATCATTTCCAACTCTTTCTGACTCTTCCACATCTATTCTCTCTCAATCCCATCTAGAACTTAATAAGTTGTTACAGAAAAAACAAGACAATAAGATACTAGAGAAATTAATAACAGAGTCAAATAAAGATAAATCTAAGTATAAAGAAGCAAAAGGAGAATCCAGCAAGGAACTTGCATAGTTATCAGCAGCATTAGGATTGCTCAGCATCAGTAAACAGTCAACATCACATTCAGAAGAAACAGACACAGAGGAATTGAACAGTTTAGAAATATCACAAGAATACAAAGAAATAAACACAGAACTAGCTGTGCCTATATCTGTTATGCAGACAATAATACAGACCCAGACCAAGTCATTTTTACCCGAACCAGAATACTTTGATAGTGTAAGATCAAAATGAGAGGATTAGTAGAGAAGCATGATATTCTACATTACAGGAAACAATATTGATGAGAACAGTCACTGAGTAACAGTGGTACTCTCCAGAATAAAAGAAAGAACAGTAGAATCTTTTGCATCAGTCACTATAAAAGACATGTTACAGGGAAGCTAATAGCAGAACTTCAACTGGGACAAATGGGTAAAAGAACTTGAGACCAAGTTCTTAGATGGAATGAGTAGAGGAGAGACTGAATAGAAGATTGAGGAATTCAAATAAGGAGAAATGTATATCTAGAACTTCTTAATCAAGTTTGAAGTTCTCAAGTAAAAAGCTAACATAGATGATGTCCATGTACTCTTCTTATTAAAAAAGCATGTTTATCCTAACATTATTAAAACTATTATAGAATACTTGGCAGACTATCAACCTGGCTCTTACAGAGAATAGATGGACTTTATTAGCATTATTAGAAAGAGATACAAGTTTATAGAAATAAAGTATCAATATACTACAGGAAATGGCATTACCTATAGAGGAAGAAATCAGCTTCTGGAGATTAGGTGTATGACTTCTCAGTATAGGGACAAAAGTAACACCAAGTGCTACAGCTGTGGTAAGTTTGGCTATATTATAGCTAAATGTCTTAAAATAAAGACTATATATGCTTCAGCTAACAAGGTCCAGTGCTATAATTGTAGCAAATTCAGACATATCTCAAAACACTGCAGAGCACCACAATAAAATAAACCTAGTATTAGAGAGTTAGTGGAAATCATAGAGAAAAAAGAAAAGCTATAGGAGAAAGAGAGTTTTTTAGAAGGCTCAAAGTAAAACATATAGACTTTTGAGTCTATAGACATAGAGTTTCACAGTCTCTACAATATATTATTCTCTAATAACAAAACTCAAAGTATAAACTCCTCACAAACCCCACAGTAAATCAACAGACAATAGTCAAAGCTCTAATTGACTTGGGATGTACTCACACATATATATCAGAAGAAGCAGTTAAGAAACTAGGAATACTTCTAAAACTAATCAAGGAACTGTTTGAAGTCTTTAAATGTAGACAGTAGCTAAAGTAGTCATAAACCTATTACAAACTATGTGAACATCACCTTAGACACTGAAGATCACAAAGAACAGGTTGAAGTAGTAGTTACAACACTGGACTCAGCAGATATGTTCTTAGAACATAACTGATTAATATGCTATAACTCTGAAATTGATTAGAAGAATGGTATTGTCAGATTCACAAGGTGTTCCACTAGTTGCAAAATTTCCCATCATAATATTTATATTAAACTCTATATTCAGAAATTCTAAGAAAAGGAAATAGATGAAAAAAAAGAGGAAAAACAATCTGATCCTACTACTACTGAAGACTTACCAAAGTATATAAAGGAATATACCCATCTATTTAACAAAACTAACTTTGACTGACTTCTAGATCATACTCAATAGAACTACAAAATCAAACTTATAAACAATGCACTCTCTGAACTTAAGACAAAAATATACTCTATGATCTTAAAAGAAGAGGAAAAGCTTAATATATTTATTAATAAAAACTTAAAGTCAGAAAGAATTTAAATCTCTAAGTCACAATATACAGCACTTTATTTTTTATCCAAAAAAAAGATGGTTCAAAATAATTGATACAAAATTACAAGAAGATCAACTAATATACAGTCAAAGACAAGATACTCATTTTCCTAATCAGTAAAGTTGTGGATTGACTCAGGAAAACTAAGCTATTTAACAAATTTAATATTATTTGAAAATACAATAATGTTCATATCAAGGAAGAAGATGAATAAAAAGCAGCATTCTTGACCAATTGTGGTTTATTTGAACTTATAGTCATATTCTTTGGATTATACAACTTTTTTGCTATATTTTCATATATAATGACCACTATTTTCTGAGAAATGATCCATAACAGCATATTAACAAATTATATAGATAACTTCATTATTCCAGCCCAGTTTGAGACAGAACTACAAGAACAGACTCTTAGGTTTTTAAAAATTACAGCCCAATATAACCTGTATTTCAAAAAGTCTAAATATGAGTTTAGAGTAACCAAGATACCCATATTAGGAGTAGAAGTTGGAAACAGAAAGATGGAAATAGAGCAACAAAAGATTGAGGCTATATAAAACTAGAGTACTCCCTCCAATGTCAAAGAAGTGGAAAGTTTCTTAGATTTCATAAACTTCTGCTGAAGATTCATTAAAAAATTTAGCCACATCACAGAACTTCTTAATACACTAAAAGAGAAAATAGAATAGAGATAGAGAGACAGTGAACAATGGGTATTTAATACTCTAAAATAATACATTACTAAAGAACCAGTATTGACCCTTCTTTGACCAGATAGTAAATTCCAAGTTGAAACAGATGCATCAGAATATGTAATAGAAGCTATTTTGTCTCAAGAACAGGACAGCAAATAGCATTCTATAACTTTTATATCATATACTATGAGCTCTGCAGAAAGGAACTATGAGATATATAACAAGGAACTCCTAGCTATCATAGAAGTGCTATGTGTTTGGTGGCAATATCTTCTGAATGCATGAGAAATGTTTGAGATCTGGACAGACTATGAAAACCTGAAATATTTCAGAGAACTACAGAAACTCAATAGAAGACAAATGCAATAGTACCTCAAGTAACAGAACTATGACTTCATAATTTGATATATATCTGAGAAGTTTAACACTAAAGCTGACATTTTTTCTTACTATAACAAATCTGATTGGCAAGAGAACAACAAAACAGTCACCTTTCTCAAGAGTTTCATCTATTAGACAACTATAGAAGACCTAATAATTACTCTTATCATATTACTTTGGAAAGCATATTTTAAGATTCTTGTTAATACAAACATAGAATAACAGATCCAAAACTATAAGTCCAGGAAAACTGAGGTACTCAGAAGCCTGGAAGATCTCTCAAAAGGCTTTTCTCAAGTAGATAGATTAATCTATTTTTATAAATAAATCTATATCCCATCAAGAGATGATCTATGAGGGTTAGTCATTTGAGAGTTTCATGATATACTAGATATAAGGCACCTAGAACAGCACTGAATGTTAGAAGTCCTAGCAAGAGATTTCTGGTAGCCTAGTATATATTGAAATATGAAGAGATTTATCAGTGAATGTAATATATGTCAAAGAATGCAAATTTACAGAGAGTAGAAAGTAGCACCTCTTCATCTCCTATTAGTCCCAACACATCCCTGGGAGGAGATCTCAGTAGATTTAATCAGCCTCTTGCCTTCCTCTGATGGACAAGATGCTATTCTTATTATTGTTGACTGTTTTACTAAGATAATATGTGTGATCCCTACCACAACATCATTGATAGCAGGATAACTTGCTGTTCTATATCAGGACCAGATCTAGAAGTTGTATAGCTTACCAAAAAAGATCATCAGTAATTGAGAACCACAATTTACATCAAAATTTATAAAAGGTCTATGTAAAGCTCTTAGGATCAAATAGGCTCTATTAACTGCTTACTATCTACAGACTGATGGACAGACAGAGTGGATCAATCAAAAAGTTGAAAACTTCTTATAGAAATATGTGTTCTATAAACAGAATAATTAAACATCTTAGCTTGCTATAGCAGAATTCTATTACAACAACAAGCAATACTTAGCAATATGCCATTCTCTTTTTTTTCTAAACTATGGAAGGTACCCATGAAAAAGTCTCACATTGGTATTATCACTGGCACTAGTAGTAGAGAAATTTATAGCAGATTTAACTACAACATGAGATGGTAGCAGAAAGCATAGAACAAAACTAGAAAAGTATAGCAGTAGTTTATGACAGGAAAAGAAAAAAAGCCCAGTCCTATCAGATTGGAGATAGTATATGGTTGGAAGCTTCCAACATTACAACAAATTGTCTTAGCAAAAAGCTCAGTTATTGAAGATATAGACCTTTCTCTATCATAGAGGTAATGGAAAATAGAGTATATTGTCTCAAGCTGCTATCTCAGTAGATTATCCATGATGTTTTTAACAAGGTTCTCCTATCACTAATGAGGAACTCTGAGTTTAAGGTCCAACAGAAGCCTATGCCTCCACTATCAGATTTTATTGACTCTAAGAAGGAATAAAAAGTAAAGGAAATCTGAGGTCACCAAAAATGGAGTAGAGATGTGCAATACCTGGTATATTAGAAGAGGTATAGTGACAAGGAAAACTAATGGTTACTGAAGTCTTATCTGACAAATATGAAGGAGATGATCCAGAAATATCTTGGCAAGTTCTCAGAGTAAACTTAACTGAGAAGGGAAATAAAATACAAAATTCTATAAATGCTACAACAAAGCCACAGACCCAGTTAATATAACCTAGCAAACACTTTACTGCTAGTTACCCCTCCTAGAGTTTACATTGTTATCTTCTCAGCTGCAGCTGTTGCTCTCATCATTATTATTACTACTGCTATTATTACTGCTAAATATAGCTACTCTATTAATTGTAATGCTATCCATCCTGATGTCTTACCCAACTGCTCCCACTCTCTCTTCAACCTCAAAGAAACCTGAATCTCTCTTACCCACTATGTTTCAAGCAGCCAAACATTCTTTAGCCAAGATCTGACCTCTAGCCTTTAAGTCCACAGAAGGAGTTGCTATATCTGAAGTAGGATATATTGACCTAGAAATAATAGAGCCATGCAATCAAGTTCTGCAAGACTTTCTATACCTTTACAACAACCTGATTCATACTATCAACTCCCTTGCTATTCTAGAAGAGTAGCTGAAACTCTTTACCAACTCTGCTCACAGCATTGCTACTACTCTTGTAGACTTAGAAGAGAATGCTATTAAATTATGCACATGAGGACACCAAGAAGCAGACACTTGGAATTTTGTAGAGAGAATCACTGCCACACTTTGTTATGTCAGAACTGCATGCCTAGTCCCAAAGACTCACTCCTTCTAGTACATTCTTGCCCAATATCTCTATAAATATAATAGCATTGGAGAATAATTTGTCATTGACCACATCACCCAAGTTACCCAATCTTATGTATGTACCAACCTCTACCCTGCCCTGCTACCTACTGGCAAACATACACACTCTGCCCCTGACACTGTTAAGATGCACAAAGAAGGGCCTGCTGAAGAACTAGTTGGGGAGAAGGATATTGAGATGGATGACTATAGTTCTAATAACATTTCTGCAGAGAGAATACTAGAACTTGCATTAATCAAAGATGCCCATGCCCTATACAGTTTCCTCCAGAAACATAATACCAACTCTCTCAAGATCTCTTCACCCATCTAGTTTATTGCTTCTAAGCAATTCTATACCCTTTATAAGCATAGAGAAAGCAACAACAAGTACTAGGCTAATGTCATTGATAAATTCCTCAATCAATATGCCAACTTACAAGCTCAGTATAAATAACAGCCTATTGCTATCTATAAAGGGAGTTCTAACAACACTCCCTTCTTTATTGGTTGTGATGTTTATCACTCTCAATTTGCTATCACTCAGATCAAGAAGGATCTTGTGAGGTTTATTATCAATAGATACGAGTTCTATCAATACCTCTTTCTACTATACATGCAGAGTCTATGAGAGATACCTTTTGCATAGCAAAGGACAACTATTACTCCCATCAGACATCTTTTCTGTTATTATGTTTTATTTTAACAAAGAACCTTTACATTAATTACCTGTTCATGAGGACATAAACTCTGAGGAGAAAATAATATTATAACTTCAGGTAGTTACTCTGGATAGGACCCATAGACCATAGTATCTATTTTCTCTACTCTATGTTAATCTGTGTCTTCTACTCCTTTTTACTCTATATTACCCTAGTTCACTAGTATATAAGTATAGCCTATATTCCTTATGCTTTACCAATTATACTTTTCTCTTATTTGCCCTCAAGCCTTTGCCTCTATTGCAATCTGAGTTTGCTCTTAAGATTATAACATAGAAGAGGACAAATAGTGGCCTCAGAAGGAGAACTATATAAAGAAACAGAAAGAGCAGGGCCAGCTGAGTCAGCTGTACTGCAGATTGGAGGGAGACACTATAGAGTATCACAAGACAGTATGTCACATAAAGCCAAGGCCAGGATGGGTGCACCAGAGAAGTCTTTGAAGAACAAAATATGCTACTACAAGAAGATGACATGTCCTATTATCACTGACAAAACATGGACATATACAATTATACTTCTGACTTTAGGCCTTACTGGACTAGGCTGCAAAAGCATAATTGATAGAAGAAACTAAGTCTAGCAACTTGCTAGACAAGGCAGAAGAAAGGCTAAAAAAAGAGTGCTGTTTAGCACAAGTAGCAAAATTACTCTCTAGAAAAGAGCAAGAGAGGAAAACTGAGGCTATAGAAGATAAACTAGAGACTAGGAGAGCAAGAGTAGTCAAATGAGATGCAAATAGTGCCAAGTGGAGCTGGGGGGCATGAGCTCAGCAGCAACTGAGCTATGCTTCTTCTTGTCTTTGCCCTTGTAAAAAAACAGATATACTGGGATTAGGAGGTCTAGTAGGGAGGACTAAGCTGTAAAGAGTAGAGAAGCTTACTATTTTAGTGTCATCTCCCTAAGAAGGGGTTGGGCTGGACATCTCTAAGTCCACATCCTTAATATCCTTATCCTAGAGACATATTCCTAAGTTATAAATGTACTGTCTATTAGACATAGCATAGAAGTCACAATACACAACTAACACTCAGAGATGATAGTGGTATATAGGAAAGAAGGAATGTTATAACCAGTTTTGCTATCCCAGGAGTGACTTAATGGGCTAGTCTGATGCTTACTGAAGTCATCAGCTATAACATAGAAAATTTACTCTAAAATCTCAATATATTAATAGTAGTAGTATATGGAAAAGAAGAGGTATACTTCTGTTACTTGTCAAGATATCACTCTAAAGCCATCTTTTTAGCCCTTTTTCTGTTATACTATTCAGTTACTAATAGCTTGGATAAATAGCAGCAGTATTTTGAAATCTATATTAGAAGTTAATTGCTTTATTTATGATTATATCTTATTACTTGATTTTTGTACCAAGAACCTCACTTGTTTTAATGTTTACTGGAAAAAACAGAAGATGAATTATATATTAGCTGACTCTGATCATCAGATAAATTTTAATGAATTATTAGTTAATATTTTAGTCCTAATAGAATCTAAAAGTATTCTAGACCTTCATAATTTCTGGCTTTTTATATTGCAAACTCACTTTTATCATCTACAATATATTTTACAATCTACTGGTGTGTCTTTTTCATCATTCTCCATTTAAATAATTTTATAAAAATACAAAGAACAATGTCATCTATGACAAATAGATTTATAGTGAACTTTATTTATCAAATACATTTATAAATGAGTCTAGCTTTATGAAAAACTACCTTCTGATAATCCAAGATATATATGAGAAAAAGTTATTGCAGTACTTATGTTTTTATTTAATATAATAAATATAGCTAATTTTGGAAATATTAAGACATAGTCTATCTACATAATACTTAGAAATCTTTCCAAGTATATCAGGTTATAGATGAACTCAGAATCAATATATTATATTATCTATTTTCTATTAGTAAATAAATTTAGATCTAATTTATAATAAAAAATTCTAATTTTTGCTCCTGTATAGCTATTTAACTTCTTCTAAGATTCTATATCAAAGCTCTATGCCAATTAGTGTTCTCAAAAGCCAGACATTATTGCATACTATTAATGTGAGCTTTTGTGTAAAGTTTAGCATTTTATTCTTGATAATAATTTTGTTTTTGCTTATTACTTAGCATAGTCATTAAGTATATTAATAAGATTGAACAATAAGTTTATTCTTGTATATTCACCTATTCTATAGATCATAGATTATCTAGAAAATTATGTAGTATAATTTAATTACTCTCAATATACCTAATATTAAACTATGGAACTTAGAGTACTTTTAGCTACAATTTACAACAAAAGCCTATTTCTATGTCTCTGATGCTTAGTTCTCTGCTCTAAGCTTTAAAACTATAGTCTTATAAGAAATAAATATACTCAGTTTCAGAGATTATGAATATACTTCACTGAGAAAGTATTTTTGGCACAACAATATATCTATCACCTTAGGCTTACTGTTTGAAGTACAGCAGTTAAAAATCTTCTTTGTGGATTTTTAGCTGTTTCCACTCTAGTAAGTTCTTATATTCTATTACAGTTAAATACTCATATATTAGTTATTAAAATATTTTTATTGACAAGTTAGACAATGAATTTAATCCTTTTAATATGCTTACAGTTGATCTTCTTTATGAGATTGAACTTGATATCTAGAAGGCACTCTTCATCTATGTAATCTGTATTTTTCATACTGCTAAAAATAATCTAGTAGCAAAATTAGATTAATAGTGTGTTTTTTCTTATTGTAAGTTATATTTGCTATATTTATCTTTAACTCTTAATTAGATATTGTGCAATTTTTCTTTCCCACACACTGCCATCATTTTTGGATATTAGTTGTATATTGTTAATTCTATGCTACAGTGACTCAAACAATTGTCCTAGTATTTGGCACTTTTGATTGTTGCCTTAATAGCACCACAACAAAGCCAAATAAGACCAAAGTGTTAGTTAACCACTGAAAGATGCTGATCAGGGCTATGAATTGAGCTAAGGTTCAAGTAATTTGATAAAA
>KQ962679.1:3374-13917 GCA_001563735.1 Leucoagaricus sp. SymC.cos
ACTCCAGTAACTACAATTACAGAGTATCCTGTTATGGCATACCAAACCTAATACACAGGAAGTAGAAATGGAGATTTACTACACAGAAAAATATATAAAAGAAAATCAGGAGAGTCAGACAACCATAGACCGATCCCGACAATCATAACACCAAATAGTGAGCCCCACATAATAGACACTTACTTTTCAGCACATTGTCTTGAAAACCAGTCAGCATCAAATTGATGATGACAAAACTTGCATTTGTGGTCATTTGCCACATGCTTTCCACAACAATTCAAGCAAATAGGTACATGCAGACAATCAACATCTGCAATTGTGGGAGGGATGGGTGGGTCAGCCTTAGAATTGCCCTTGCAGCAGCTAGCATATTCTCAATGATGCTGTTCTGAGTGAGGCCCAGAGCAGCAAGGGCAGCATATTGCCTCTGACTTGCAGGCGTTAGTCGAGTGGCCCCAGCGCCAACATCATTGACATAGGGAGATACTGGGTCAGGCCTTGGCAGGCCAGATGATGCATCAGGCAGAGCTGATAGAGATGTATTGTCTGTTGAGCTTCTTGACATTAGCTCCAGATTGAGAATCCCAAATATCAAACCACACAGTTGCAGTATCTGAGTGTTTGGAATTGCACATGATGTGCACTTGAGCAGCGAGCCTGATTGGTGGCTCTGAAGCTGCAGTTAATGCATGTGTGACATCGTCTTTAGTCACAGGATAAGGAATGTCGAGTATTTTAAGAAAGGACTTAGAATGTGGAACAAAGGCCCTAGAAACATTAGGGAGGCTAGCAGTAATGAACTTCATGACCAAGTCAAGGTCACGTTGATCTGGTACAATGGAGGTGGAAATGTTTATTCCACCATAAGCAAGGCATGCTGTGGTTGCCCAAATAGCATGCTTGTTGTCAATGAAGAGCTGATTGATCTCAGCAGTGGTTGTAGCAGCATCGATTGTCATATCTAAGCTGGTGACTGGAAGGTTGATCTGGCAATGTGATGGGCCAGTAGTGGTAGAAGAGGGGCAGTGCTTAGCTGCCAGCTCTTGAGCATTAGCGAGACAGTGCATAGAAGCTATCCATTCAGGTGACAAAGATGGGAAGGCCTGGGCCATTAGTGGACAATTCTATCCACATACTTTTGGACTCCTGCTGCCTTGTAATTTGAATATTCATGTTTCTGATTCATTTAAAATGGAAATAGCTTTTCCTGGCACCTGACTATATCTTCTATTCCATATATGCATCAATACAATTGAGTCTAATTATCAATTGACACATGCTGCTATCTATTTCAGTTTACATGCACTCTTGTATCACTCTCTGGGAACGTGTACACTGTTTACTTGTCACCTTATGCAGAAATATTTGGAGACACCCCAATTACAATACTTCTCCAAGATTAGCACTGAAGGCATGGAGATTGACATCGTCCAATGACGTCACTGTTGGTTCCTGGCACTACTGAAGCCCAGAAATCAAGAGAGCGAGATCTTAAACAAGATACAGACACTTTGCAGACACTATTATCCACTTATGCACACAATTGCATAGACAGTGCAATACCCACAAATTCTACTCTGCCAGGTCACACTCTCAGCTTGCCCTACAATTACAATGTAGGTAGCAGAACCCATCTGCTTGAACCTTTCCATCATGTGAGAACATGCAATTCACTCAGCCTTTCACTCAGACATATCGACATACATGAAAAGTCTCCATCATATGCTACATTGTATTTCAGCACTAAGCATATACTATGAGACACGCTATTGCTCAGCTTACTAAACACCATCTGAGAAATTTCTGTTCTATACAGGATGGTAAATTGAGCTCATGCTCTGTCTCAACAAAATAATTTGGGTCAAAGGTCCAACAATCATGTACAGGTACCTTCATTGCTGAAGCCACAACTTCACCAAAGGAATTGCCACACTTGCATTTCTTGAATTGAAGGGGGGGAGATTTTGGGGTCTCATTCAGATATGCCAATCAAGGAGTATTGATTGGCCTTAGCTGTGGTTCTTCAGGCTGCAACCAAGTTAACTATGCTTGCAGAAGCTTCAGAGCTTCCTCATGCAGTTTCTTCAAACAATGTTCAATGCAGAGGCAGTCAGCCTGTGCCTTTGATTTGAGGGAAAAGGCAAATGTGTGGAGCTAGATAAATTCATGGTTGAAAGGATTGTTGTTTCTTTTCAGGAAACTCTGTTATCTCCTTGAAGTTCTCAATACCCTGGAAAACCATAGAATGCAGGCCATCATACTCCATCATGTAGATGAGCAGTCGGGTCATCTTTTACTTTGTGGGGACAGCCAGTCTTCTAAAACTATGAGAGCATATAGCTGCTGGCCTTGTAATAGCATATAATCTAGACAGAACTTGGCTATAACTCACATTCTGCACAAGTTATCAGCATGCTTAGTGTGCTAGTTAATGGAAAGAAGGCAGGCAGGAAGTGGGTCTTAAATCTTCTTGTCTACTTTTCTGCAGGTTGAAACTTTGTTGGTGTTTCTCGCATTGATGCTAGTGCCTTCACTAAGGTCATGTATGTTGCTTCCAACTTGGATACTCATATTGAGGTCTTGGCAAACATAGCATGCAGTAGGGCCAGGATTCTCAAAGTTGACCAACTTTGGTAAGCATAGCTCCTGCCTTGTATGATTCTTTGATCACATCACTGCTTTCCTCTGCATCCTCAAAGAGTTTTGAGTGCTTGGAACAGAGATTGATTTGCTAAGAGGTATTTTTATGGAATATTATTGCATTGAATAGCTGTAGCAGTCTCCTTTGAAGACCACCAACACTGCTGTCACCTTCGGGACAATGGCAATGTCCAGTCCATCATAAAAAAGTTCAAGAGCTTGAAATGCATACCCATTTGTTGAGAGCCATTCCTCCAGAACTTAATCACAGTGAAGGGTCACTAGGACCCTCTTTTGTGGACAACAGCCAACACAACTAGCCCTTTCAAGATGCTGCCACTTGTCCTCAGGAAACTTCAAGAGCTCGGGATGAACATCCATTTGCTAGGAGACATTTCTCCAGAACTCTATCTCATGGAGAAAATTGACATGGCTCTCTGTCATAGATGACCACTGATAATACTAGCCCTTTCAGGATAATGGCAATGTGCTGGATGCCCTCAGAAATTTTCAGGAGCTTGGGGTGAGTGTTTATTTGCCAGGATACATTTCTCCAGAACTCTATCTCATGGAAAAAATCAATATGGCTCTCTGTTGTAGACAACCACTGACGATGCTAGCCCTTTCAGGACAACGGCAATGTGCTGGATGTCCCCAGAGTTTTTCAAGAGCTCAGGACAAACATCAATTTGTTAGGAGATATTTATTGAGAACTTTATCTTATGGAAAAAATTGATATGGCTCTGTCATAGACAACTGCTGACAATGCTAGCCCTTTCAGGACAGTGGCGATGTGCTGGATGTCCTCAGAATTTTTTAAGAGCTCAGGATGAATATCTATTAGTTAGAATACATTTATTGAGAACTTTATCTCCTGGAGAAATTGCTGTCAATGCTAGCCCTTTCAAGACAATGGCAATGTGCTGGATGTCCTCAGAACTTTTCAAGAGCTTGGGATGAACATCTATTTGTTAGGATACATTCATTGAGAACTTTATCTTCTGGAAAAATTGCTACAGCCCTCTCCATTGGACAACTGCTGACAACACTAGCCCTTTCAGGACAGTGGCAAGGTGCTGTATGCCCTCAATAAATTTCAGCTACTCAGAATCAATGTCCATTTGCCAGAAGACAACATTTATCCAGAACCTTATTTTATGGAAAAATTGCCACAGCCTGCTCCATTAGATAGCTGCCAATGCAGCTGGACTTTTCAGGATGACGGTGACATGTTGTAAGCCTTCAGAAAATTTTCAAGAGCCCAGGACAAACATCCATTTGTTAAAAGACATTTATTCAGAACTTTATTCTATGAACCTTTCTGTTGTACAACCTTCTTGCTCCTAATCCATTTGTATCATCGCCAAACTCCATCAATCTACTAGTACATCTCTCTCAGGCTGCCATTCTCCATTTGATATAATTTGATTGCAGGCATTCAACCTAGGGATGAATTGCCTATCAGGATCATATGTGTTTAGCCCCAGACATGGTCCTCCATAGCCATTCCTTCTGGGACACCATGAGTGAACCTGTTCCTGACTGAAATCTATTTCCTACTCAATTAGATCAATTTTGACAATTTTGTGACACAATCCTCCATTCTTACTCTCCTCATGCACATATACTATAATGGGCATATCCAATTGCATTTGTACTTGACAACCATCTCATCCAATGCAGTTCAGTCTCAACTTTCAACTCAAAAGACATCAGACTTTACATTCCAATTAGCTTGATATTATTGCCTGGTGTGGACACAGCCTACCCCTGTTTGCCTCCTTTTTTGTTGATCACCATTTGACCTTCAGTCAGGGAAGATGGAGAAGATATTGCATTCAATACATTAATAATATTCTGGCACAATCTCCACTAAAAGGTTTTACTCTATCAAGGCTTGAGGCTCAATCTCCCTGTAATAAGTCTAGAGGCAACTGGAAGCACATGGTGGGTATTTGTTATTGTTGTGCATGTTCTGTCTTATCAAACTTGTCCAAACCACCCATTTGCCCAGGATGGTTGAGTTGCTGGTGAAAAAGGTGCCCCAAAGAGAGAAGAATGTACTGACTTGTCTTATTGGATAACAATTAAGCTACAATAATGTCAAGGAAACATCGAAGTTTCCTACTAAAGTGAGGAAGTGAAGTAGCAATGTAATTAAAGAGAGGATTGATGACCAGCCAAAACTCAAATACATTGCCCATTGAGAACAGCCCATTCAAAATGTCTGATTCTGTTGGAATTCTTTCTATGTGAGGGTCTTGGCTGTTGAAACTGGAGGGAATTCCTGAGATTTCTCCTATGAGTTATTAACATTGAGCAAGAACAGATTGAAAGTATGCCCACCTCTAGCTCTGAGTCTTCATCAGAAAGCTCAATGATCTCTGACCTAGACCTCTTACTTGGAGGCTAGTAGCAATGAAAATGAGTGTGTGATGTAAGATATTGAACAAAACCTACTGAAGGAGAGTCCTCATCTTCATCGGAGTTGGAGTCAGATTTGGGTTCATGCTTTTCATCAATCTCATCAGTTTTGTTGACAGAAATTGACAGAGAGGTTGAGAGTGTTGATGGAGAGTGAGATTTGGCCTTTCTGCCATTTTCCCAACAGCATGTGAGCTAATGTGGATGAGGGACCTCTTTTCACAGTCTGACTAGGGAGCAGTTGATTTGGCAATCTGCTGGACATGGGTGAAAAGAGAGAGTTGGGATGTGTGAGGTATGCCCCTGGGTCAGAGGCCATATGCTCAGCATAGGCATTGAGCTTGGTGTTCAGTTCCCAAAACCCAAGACAATCTATTGTGTCCATGGCACTGCATTTGACAAGGAGAAACAGTACATCCCAGGTGCCTACAAAGTAGGCTTGGCTGTGCAAGCCGATAAAATTGCCCACTGTGGTGTCATATATATCATAGTACATAGCAGGAAATTCTGTGAGCCTCTTGAACTCATTGTCTTTGCCAAGTCAAACAAGGCCATGAACCATTTTGATGTTCAAAAAATTAGGAGGCTCTCCCTCCTGATGTCTTGAGTAAGACAAAGAACTGACATGATAAAAATAGCTCACTCATGTTTGTAAACACAATAATTCTTGCAGATCTGGATATGTTGGGAGTCATGACAGCAGTAGAGCCCATAGGGGATGTGGGGATTGCAGAGATCATGGGAGCTGCAGGTACCAGAGGCATTAATGATTGCAGAGGCTGAGTAGCAGTGGAGATTTGGTGAAGGAATGAAGAAGCAGGAAGTGGTGGAAAGATTGGAAGTGGTTGATTTTCCATGAGAGTTCAAATACAGCCTTCATCCACTATTTAGGACTCTTAATAATGTTGACTGTTTCCTGTTTCTTTGAAAGTCGGATACAATACCCAATTCATTTACCTTCTCTATACCACCATGCAATGACTTCAAACCCTAATATGGATTGCTGACCTAAGCTGCTGGGAACTTTGATTGAGATTTGATCACCCCACTTTGAGATCTAAGATTGAGATCTTAGCCAATTTGTATAAAGCCTGTACTGCTCCTACCATTATCCTTGATCTTATCTTTACTGTTGTTCACATTGGCTTTGTTACCCTCACCCTTTTTCTCAGATTTCATTCTCTTTTCCCAGCTTGTACTTCCTACCCACCATTTATTGGATCATTTACAAATAAGTTGCCAATATGATAGATTAACAACTTAGGGTTAGCCAAGAATGTACCACATAGTGCACTTGCTGCTGATCATTGAACAGTTCTATACATCAGGGCGCACCTCCAAAACATTGATTTTATCCTTGAGATGGCATAGATCATTGGACTACAACCCAGACCATTGGTTACTCTCAATAGTTCTATATCTGCTAATTAAACCAAGCCCTCTGTATAAAAACACTAACTCTGTGGTTTCTCTGGCAGCACTTGGCTGGTTTGTGACCACTTCTTCAGGTAATCCTTGCATGGGCCACGTTTTGGCTTTGGCCCCAATAAGCTTAGTCTATCCTGCGAAAACCATCACATAATAGAAAATGAATGTCCTCTGATGTCATAAGTCAGCCATACCTTATCCTGGGCCTGAACGAAGTCACCAGGACCCAAGACCCACTGGATCCTGCACTGAGTTCTCAAGTTGGTGCATATGGACAGCCCTTTTGTACAAATGTTACCATACTGAGCCTTGGCAAAAGATGAGAATTCATTCTAAAACTATAACTCTGTCCATCATGGTAATGGAACTTTCACCTGCTATGAACAGCAGTGACATTAGTGTTGAATATGCAAGTATTATCTAAGGTTCTCAAGTGTTGGGTTAACCTAAATATTATGGACACCCTTTGCCCTTTTTTTGGAATCCCATTTGGGAAACATGCCCCATGAACCTAAGTCTTCTGTGTCAGCATTTATTTGCCAGTGGGTGAGGTAAGGGAATTATTCACTAGTGAAAAGTTCAATTGGCTGCCATGACCTCTTGTGTGCTCAATCAGATATTCACATCCACTTGCATGCAGCTTTGCTGAGGCATGATCCCAAGTAGTGAGTAGGTTACTTATTGCTTGGTCCCATTTATGCTGATTTAAAGCAGTTGCCAGGGGAGGACCAAGTACAACACTATTTGGCAGTGTCCAGTTCAGTCTGTCCAGGCATGTAATAGCAGTATGGTTCTCTAACAAAGGAGAGATGTGAGGAAAGCAACAACTTTGGTGACTATCAAGGGATATACCATTTAAATGAAGGGGAAGCCAGGTGCCATGATAGATGGCCTCAATACTACCCTCTCCTTGCCTTGTAGGGCTAGCAGGCTAGTTTCAGTATGAAGCACAAGGCCATTCTTCTGTGCTCACATCAATAATATTTGGTTGAGAAAGAAAGATGTGCTCTGGCAAATGCACAGTGACAGTGAGAGATCACAAGAAGGTATCACTTAGGAGAATCATGTCCCAGAGAGATTGGTTCACAACTGCAATACATGAATCTCTTGCTCACCTTATGTGTATACTAGAGATTGAATAGCTCATGGCATCAAATGGAGACAGAAAAGGAAAAGGAGATGGTCCTAGATGACAGAGATTGGTCCTAGATAGTGAGAGAGATTAATATTTAAATTATGAATAGAGAACAAAGGCCACAAGTCATGATTAATCCTAGAGAACACAATCCCAAGCAATCTGGCATGTTCAGGGTAAAAGCTGGGGTAGGGATAAGAAATAGTTGTGAATGTGAGGGTAGTAATGAAAATGTTATGGCATAGAAGGACATGCTGCAAACAATGGACTGCAAGAAGTGCTGCCAAAATACTACATGTTTGACAAAAGTCGACCAGCACATCCAATTACATCCACAAAGTGGCCATAGTGTGATTAGTGCCACCATCAGCCTTGTGACCAGCCCAGCCAGTGCTATTGTGTGATCAGTGCAATAAGTGAGACCAGCCAGAATGCTACCAGAGTGTGACCAGCATGGCCAGAAACAGCATGACCAGAGTAACTGGAAGAAACAGCATGACCAGCACAACCAGAACTAACACAACCAGAACTAGCACAACCAGAAACAGCACAACCAGAGCAACTAGAAATAGCACAACCAGAACTAGCACAACCAGAAACAGAGTGACCAGCATGACCAGAACCAGTGTGACCAGAGTGACCAGAACCAGCACAACCAGCACAACCAGAACCAGTATGACCAGAAATAGCATAACCAGAAACAGCACAACCAGAGTGACCAGAAACAGTGCAACCAGCATGACCAGAAATAGCATGACCAGAAACAGTGTGACCAGCACAATCAGAAACAGCACAGCTAGAGTGTAACCAGTTATTGGACTGAGAATCAATAGAGTCTTT
The DNA here is from genome assembly GCA_001563735.1 of Leucoagaricus sp. SymC.cos. Taxonomy (NCBI): domain Eukaryota; kingdom Fungi; phylum Basidiomycota; class Agaricomycetes; order Agaricales; family Agaricaceae; genus Leucoagaricus; species Leucoagaricus sp. SymC.cos. The sequence continues at coordinate 11,842 of KQ962679.1, forward strand.
CCTGTGACAATTATAATAAAGATTCAATATATTTACAGTAAAGTTAGACTTTTTGATAATGTAATATGAATCCTGTTCTCAAGTGAACAACTGACTATTGATTCACCATCCCAATGCTGCAGCACTGTGACCAGTTTACGAGACATGCACTACAAGTTTGTGAAGGATTCAGTCATTATGATCAAAAATATCATTATGAGGTGTGCTTGGGCAGGCTGAATGAAAAAAAATTGAATTGCATGATCCATAGTGCTATGATTTCACAACTGCTTAACACGTGAATATAGGACAGGCTCATCAGACAGGGGTATATCAGTGAAGAGTAGGTTGTTCTTCTTTGAATTCTTCTGAGGTTGTGTTAGACATAAGCCCAAAGGATGCCCACTGGTAGGCTCGCTAAAGCTACTGGAGTTTCACTCCAATAAAGTAGTCCCATCACCCAGATATCACTGTGGGGCTAAATACTGATTTTAGGTAGCATTTTCTCCTCCCAGTTCTCGCAATTTATCAACAGCCGTTGAGCCAATAATTCAAAGAACTACAGTGTGTTGAAGTCATCAATGTCATTTGTTCATAGGACATTTCCAATTAGTATTCTGACTTGAAATTACTGACTGAGATTCTCTAAAGGAATTGACATCTTTATCAGTGGCAAATTGTTCTCTGCTCTCTCTAATCTCACTTGGTTCATTCCTGTCATCTCTGATCCTCTCATATCAAAGTAATCATCACCACTGGCTATGGTGGAAGACAACAGGCTTTAATCATGGAAATATCTTCATGACATGTCACTGCTAGTCTCAGATTTGATTGATACAGGTGATGCAAATTTCACCCATCTGGCTCACTACATTCAATGTTCCTTATCTATATGCTTATCTAATAGAAACTGCCTTCTCTATATCCCCACAACTCATATTCTGTTTATATCTAGATATGTTCTTCCTCTGATCAACCTGTGTGTCTTTTGATGGCTATATGCATTGTCATCCATTTGCAACCAGGCAAACCAGACTTAGATTGATTTTTGGGTGCTAACTGTATATAGGGATTTTTGCCGATCATACAAGTCTCAACTCTTAAACAGGTTCTACCTAGCCATGCTTGTCACCACAGACCTATATTGTGCATCCATGACTTGGTCTGCCAGTCAGACCTGTCTGCCATTGAGGGCACTCTTGCATGAAACAACATTCAGCAACACAGCTGACACTCACACTGATGTAAAGGTAGACAATTGGCTACATGTGTGAAACAGTACCCACCCACTATCTCTCGTTCATCAATTTGCTGATCAGTCATGTCAGAGCACCCTTAATCTTAATGAACCTGAGTACCTATGCCCTCCTATGCCCATCCCTCCTCTCTCCATGCCTCAGCTGCTGTTGCTGTGTTGTGATGTGTATTACTCCATTCTTATGCTTTTCTGCTACCCACTCTTTGCATTTTATTTATGTTGTTAAATTTATTGTGCAATTGTGCATCTTTTCATACTCTATGCTGTGTATCATCTTTCCTCTAACTTTTCAAGCATCTCTCTCTTGTTCCTCTTCCCTGCCTTGATATTGTACTTGTATTGGACATTCAGGAGCTCATGTTTCAGCCTCTTTGTGTTCGAAATTTTTATATTCTTATGCTCATTTTAGTCTAGTCTTTCTTCCTGTCCCACTCATCTCTCATTCACTACTTCAAAGGTTTCATTCAAGATTCATATTTTTGAGTTGTATATAAAGTATGTACATCATCTATTATTCCTGAGTTAATCTATGCCCTCTGAACTTGTCTACTCATCACCTGAAATCCCTAAGGTTTTATTCCTATTTTCCATTCATCTCCCTCTCACACCTCATTGTTTCACACTCATTTTCACTATGCACTCATTTTCACTCTTTTAAACTCTCTGCACTGTCTCCATGGGTTATGAAGCCCAATGGTTTTTTTGGTTCAACCGTACTCACTTGATTTTTCATGTTAAGGGAGTTTCCCTCTCTTCACTGATGAGTAGGCATTGGCCTCATTCATGATCTACCACCTAGGGTATGCTTAGCACAAGGTGAAGACATTTCTAGCTACTTG
>KQ962679.1:20368-33642 GCA_001563735.1 Leucoagaricus sp. SymC.cos
GACTTGGCCAACAATCCCATGCTGGCATCTCAGCTTGAATATGATCCTCAGGAGTTACAGAACAGAGTGGATAGGAGTTATCAGCAGTTCAACCATGAACAAAAGGCTGCCTATGATGCTGTGATGGAATCAGTCAACAGTGGGAATAGCAGGATATTTTTCATTCACAGTGCTGGAGGATGTGGAAAGACCTATCTCTGTAACACAATTGCAGCTACAGTCAGAGCACAAGGCCATATTGCTCTCTGTGTAGCATCATCTGGGATTGCTGTCTTATTGCTTGAGGGAGGGAGAACTGCTCATTCATGCTTCAAAATTCCTATTCCTATTCATGAAGACTCTGTTGCTGGCATTACTCGACGATCTCAGATGTATGAGGTTCTATGCCACACAAAGGTCATTATTTGGGATGAAGTTTCTATGCAGCATAAACATGGGATTTTGGCTGTAGACAAATGTCTGAGAGATTTACTTGACAAGAGAGATTCTCCATTTGGAGGGAGTACTGTAGTCTTTGGTGGAGACTTTTGACAAACTCTTCCTGTAGTGCCAAAAGGATCAAGACAGGATATCATTGATGCTTCTTTATGTCGAAGTATTCTCTGGAACCAGATATCACGATTTTACTTGGTTCAAAACATGCATTTAGAGCAATCACCTGAAAGTGCTCAACATGCTGCATGGTTACCAGAGATTGGAGCTGGCAGGAACCTTGGAATTGATGGATCCCCCCCTATTCCAGCAGATATCCAATGTCACACCATGAATGACCTCACTAACTTTATCTATCCAAATATTCAACTTCACCAACCTGATGAGTACTTCTTGGACAGAACTGTTCTTTCTTCCAGAAATGATGAAGTGGATGAGATTAATGCTACTATTTTGGGCAAGTTCCCAGGAGAAAAGCATGTTCTTATGAGTGCTGACTCCATTGACTTGGATAATCCTCATGATGGAAATTATAATCCCTATCCTATGGAATATCTCAACTCTCTCAATGTCAGTGGTCTACTACTTGCAAAGTTGGTTCTTAAAGTTGGATGTCCTCTAATGCTTCTGAGGAATTTGGACCCATCTGAAGGACTTTGTAATGGAACATGGATGAGAGTCTTAGCTATCCGCAGCAGAGTTCTTCATTGCAAGATCATTTCTGGAGATGCCAGATTTGCAAATAAAGCAGTCATGATTCCAAGAATTCAGCTCTCTCCATCAGCTGAGACTCTTCCCATCCCACTCAAACACCGCCAATATCCTGTTCGCCTTGCATTTGCTATGACCATCAACAAATCTCAGGAACAGTCAGTTAAATATGTAGGGATCAATTTACAGACTTCTGTCTTTTCACATGGCTAATTATATGTTGCATTTTCACGTTGTACTTCCCGTCACCGCATCAGAGTTCTCTTACTGCAGCAGTACAATAATAAGACTGTCAATGTAGTATACAAACATGTTTTAGCTGGACTTGATCTTAGATAGTATATAATGTTGTATATATTGAATCAGATTTTTCTCAAATGAAGAGATGAAATGAGTAAGATAAAACAAGTTTGAGCAATCATAAAACTTAACCCTCAGGCGCAGCATGGGTCCATGTAGCCTAGTACCAAACTCCTGGACCCAGCATGTCAGTGCCAAGCTCTCAAAGCACGTATCACACTGTTTGAGCCCTTTTGCAGCTATTTGAGGTCCACTCGAGGTTTCAGAAGTGTTGAAAGAAGGTTGAGAATTTGTGTCTCTTTCCCCTTTCCTTTTTAGTGAATTTATTTTATTTTAGTTTCTCTTTTCTTTTTGATCAACAAACATGGCTATCCGGCTGATCTTGTCAACTTGAAGTGTATCACAATTGGTGCATTCTGGTTTCTTTGGGCATAAGGGTTTGAAAAAGTGCTAATGCTTGTGAGTAGAGGATGAGATGGATGTTTCAGTGCTGAACTTGGGTATTGATCATGGCATACTATAACATCTCTTGTGAGTACTCTTGCTGCTCTTATGTCGACATGTATTGCTGATGAAAATGTAGACATCACCGTTGAGGTCTACATGCTTTTGCTCAAGGAACACACCAAGCTCAAGGGTCTCCTCAAAGTCATATCCTCTTCCTCAGAATTTGAAATGATCCCCATTTCATCATCACAAAGGTGTCCTTCTTTGTCACACCTACAACTGTGTCCCTGTCAAAGTCGACCAAGCCAATTTTGAAGCACCTCATTTCAAGATGTTTCCCCTCCTCCAAGCTTGCTTTTCTCATATACAGCTTCTGCCTGACCTCGCTTGAGAAGGTTTTGAACTTACTGTTGGCTTATGCAGATGTGATGTCATTGAATGCTCAGTTGAACATGTTGGGTGCTATGGATCTTTCACAAATGGATGTGCAGGCTGTGTGGGATAAGGATTCCCCATTGAGGCAAGTTCCTCATTACAAGTCTGATATGAGTTGCCATATCTTGGTTTGGTGATTTTGAAGCTCATATGATCATTCTCTGCTAGGTTGTTAGACCCTGCAATGACACTGGTGTTGAGACTGTGTATGACATTATGGAGATGGAGGATGATGGTTGCACAAAGCTTCTTCAGATTAAGTTAATAATTGTATTAGTAAAAAATTAAAGAAAAAAAACCATGTCATGAATGGAATCACAGAGCCAAAAAAAGCAAATAATGTACTAAATTAGATTAAAAAATTAAAAGGTGGAGATAAAAAGGCAAAAGCAGGTAAAGCTACAAAGACAACAAATAATATTATGTTAGTACATGTTGATTCATTATACTCAAAATACAACTCACATTAAAAAGCTATAAAGTTCTCCCATTTGCCATAACCAGTGTCCCTTCCCCAACCAGGTGGCTTATCCTCTAAAATAGAGAGTGCTTGGCTAGGGGTAAAGAAGACATTACCCACCCGCCCAGGAGTAACAGAGGGATCAGTGCTAGGAAGAGCTGTCCAAGATGCTACTTGGTGATACAGAGCTCCTGCAAAGAAAATAGCCACATTTCCAGGTCCATATCTTGATCCAAAATAAAAACAACATTAGAAATTATCTAGAAGAGTTCTAAAACATTCAACTTACGCAAATTTGGCATTGAGCTGAGGAACTAGAAGTTCTCCTCCACTCCAAGATCCTGTTGGGAAACAGGCTGTTGGCCCACCATCATTCATATCTATATGGGCATGGACTTGGACTTTGTAAATGATCACCCTTCCCAAGTATGGGCCTTGATCCTCTACAAAGAACTGACCAGCCTCAAAAGCTTTCATATAGCTTTTATATTCATCTGGCCATATAGTCTTGAACATATCGCCCACTGCCTGTGATACACGCTGTGTGTGTCGAAAGTATGCAGGAAGAGACTGCAAAAGACCAGAGTTTTTATGAAGGCCCTGCGATAGATAAAGTCCCTGAACATCATGTTAGACCTTTGTACCAAGGAACACACTAAAACTAAAAGTCCTGACCTCAGAGATGCGACCTTGCTGAGGCCACCCTTGCACCAGATGGTGGACACCGCATGCCTCCTCTCCCATGGACTCATATTCAGCTCCGGTCCCTTCTTCAGCCTGCCATTTAAAAGTCCCAGACTCTCCTGCATGGCGACAGTCCTCGACCTTCTCGGGCATGGCGATCGAACAGACATATTGATTGACCAAATGGAACTGGCGGACTAGTTCAGGCTTAGAGTAAATCAGAATTAACCATTATGCTGAAAACATAAATTTCTCACCTCAAGACCATCGTGAAAAACTTCAGATGCCTCCAAAGAGGCGAAGTAGCTCCTGGTGGTACCGGCGTACTGCTCATCCCAGCTGCGACGACCATGCTCGACGTCCCTCACTCGCTTTCCAAAATATGCGAAAAGCGGCCGGCCCTTTACATCCTCGTAAATGACGGAGGCGACAATGGGGTCCTTACCATGAGCATGAAGCTCTGCGGCCTTCTCTTTACATTGATGCAGGGTCCCCTTGCAACTTGCTACGTCAACCAGATCCTCCAGTGTGAACGGTAACATGATTCGGGGAGCATGCTTGGAATAGTAACTGTGAATGCGGGTGTCGAAAGCTTCCCCTTCCTGCTGGCGCCTGGCAAATGACCTCTTTGCACTATTGGTGCTGATTCCCTGATCGATGGGCGCTGTGACAGTCGGCGGAGGGACGAGAGGCCGCCTGGAGCGCTTTGATGGACGGACATCCTCAGCCTGCATTTGAAGGAGGTGGCTGTTAGCAGTGAGATCAGCAAGCAAAAGTATACACATACGGCGCCATGAGCTGGTCGGGTTGAAGTTTGACGCTTGCCAATGGATGAGGATGACTTAGACTTAGACTTAGACTTAGACTTAGACTTAGTCCGGGACGCAGTTAGAATGACAAAGCTAGAAAGCGTTTTACAGGGCCGTCCTACCTTGACCATTGCGCCGCCGTGAGACGCGTGGATGGAGAAGGGGAGGAAGGAGTTGGTGTTGAGTAAGGACAGTAGGGGAACGAGAGGTCGAATAGAACGAGGAAAAGAGTGTTGAGTACGGTACGCGGTTGAAGACGCTCCAAAGTTAGAACAGAGTAAGCAACTTGGGGATTGGAGACAACAAGACCAAATAAAATCTTGGCCCGCATCAATCTCTTCGGCTCACGTCGATCTCTTCGGTTGACGATGATGCTGAAAGTCTGGGGTTACTACAGCGCGGGGGACACTGCCGCCGTGTGCGGTGGTCGCATCTGGCAGTGTGCTCTGTTTTCCTAGAGGCCCATCTTGTGTGTGGTGGTCGCATCTTGGGCCTCTCCGCTCGAACCCTCTTTAGCGCACAGCGGCCACCCTCCTACAACTCCCCTGATGACACCTCCCCCTCTCGAGCCAAGTACCTCCCACACACGACAGAACTACTCTTACCGCTGCCATTTCCACTGTCTCCTCTACTTCCCCAGCTGGCTCAGACATTGACGTTCCAGCAGACCCGGGAACTGGGAACTCGAGCTCTCCACATCCCAGTTGGCCTCTCAAGTCCAAGATGCAATGGCTCAGGCAAGCACATCGTGGGTCGGAGGCAACGGCAAGGTTCTCGTCATCAACGCCGACGCGAGCTTCTTGAACGTACAAGGCTCCCATGAAGGCCCATTCACTGGTGAGGAGGACGGACGGGTTGAGCTCTATTGATGAGAGGGTCCTTCTCCTCTCCAGGCCCACGCTGATATCAGTGCTATCAGCCATCATCAGCCGCAACTCAAACTCAACAAGGTCATTGTCGACAAGAGAAGATAACAGGCCACGAATCAACAACTCTAGCATTAGTGTTGTCGTCGTTAACTCAGACAAGCTCTACACACACCATCGACGATGGGACGCGACAATGGGTTTGAGCAGCTCGGACCCCAACTTATGTGCTGCAATGTCCAAGTCGAGGATGGCCCGTCCTGCCTGGACCGCAATCCCCAAGCTCTGTTGGACATTCGAGCATCACGTCAGGGAGGACTGCGACACTTTCTTCGCCTCCTCTTAGTTCTCAACCCAATCCTGCATCGTCACCACCCTCGACATCTACTTCTGCCTCAAGGTCTATCTCCGCACCGACATTGTCATCGAGCACGAGCCCGTCTGCCTCATCCTCAACATCAACAACACCAACATCAGCACCGAAACCGTCTCTTCAACCACTCGCAACGCCCTCCACCGGTATTACTCTCACCCAAACATGCCGCCATCTTCACCGACTAAATGTCACGTGGCTTCCTCATTCCTCCCTCGCCTCCATTCACTACTGCCTCCACTCTCCTCAATCTCCGCTCCAGGGTCCGCAAAAACTCACACTCATCAACAAAAGCAGGTTTTGACTCCTCCTTGCCCGTTACTTCTTCCTCCAGTATACCTTCGCCTGCATGGGGGAACAGCCATGGGGTCGGGAAACACGATTCAGGAGGTATGCAAAGCCCCCGAGCCGCAACGTTCTTCCCTCCTCCTCCTGCTGTGGGAGAGGCGAGACGGTGGCACTGCGACGGAGATGACTATGACTACGACTACGGCCACGACTGTGGCTGTGGCTACAACTATGACCACAACCACGACTACGACCACGACTATGACCACGACTACGACTATGACTACGACTACGACCATGACTACGACCATGACTACGACCACGACTATGACTACGACTACGACTACGACTACGACTACGACTACGACTACGACTACGATGACACGTCGACCCACAGCGGCCGCTCCGACTATACGAAGGGCGATCCACGTCAGCGTAGTCAGTGAACTGCTTGCGATGGTTTTCACACGTGCTCAGCAGCAGAACGAGCAGCTCCAGCGGCAGCGGCAGCAGCAGCACGACGTTCACAGTCCGATTGAAGGTGCTCATGGAAGGAGGAGGGTGGAGACTGTTACGGGTGCCGGTGGGAGTGGGTTGAGGTCACCAACTGGTACCGCGAGTGGAAATCATATGGTTTTGGTTGATCGGGGGCATAGTTGGACTGTTATTGTTTTGGTTATTTTCCTTTGATCATTCACGTTCAGCCTCCTCTCGACTTGAACCTCAACCTTCGCTTGTCACGCATAACTCTATCCTCATAGCAATGTCTTGACAATACTCCTGTTTTGTTTGCTTCGCCCGCTCGATCGCTTTGGTTCGTCTCGAGAATCAGCGTACTCAGTACAGCATCTAAAACATACCATCTATCCACAACGGCATCATGGTTGTACTTTATCTTGCATGATCAATCACCAGGTTGGTTTATACTTCTGTATGACTAGTAGGTGCATCCAGCACCAACATGGTTGAGTCTACCTCAAAAAAGAATGTGTAGGTCACGGCGGTACCGTGTGTGTATCGCGTGTCAGAGGCCTCACAAATCTTATCCTATGGTTGATCGGTTAGTATTAGCACTTTGAATACAGTGGGAAAGACATACATAACATAACCAGATGCACTGGACAGTAAATCCCTACATACGCCCTCCAGGACTTCGAATGAAGTCCTAATAAGCAGTAGGGATGAAGACGGTATTTTGGACGTGGTTTTACTCATCATGTTGTTTGTAAACAATTATGATTTATGTTCCAGTATGTCCTATGCCTAGGTCCTATGCCTATGTCCCATATGGTAGTTTCCTTTTTGGTCTCGGACTCGTATTTAGTATATAAAGCTCGTGTATTCGTTAGAACGAGGCAGTCTTCGCCTCTCTACAATCGAGAGTATAGTTGTGCTTGTTTAACTCGCGCGATCTATTAAGTGAAGATTCTATTCATTCATCTCAGGGTGTAACTTCATCGTTACAGTCAAACCCATCTTGCAATGTGGTCGGCGCGACTGACCACAAAGAAGACTCAGCAGCGACAATCTTGAAAAGCTCAATGAACGAGTATATGAGCATGTGGCTGTGGACAAACTCTCGAAGCAACCGTTTCCTGGCAAATACTTTGATTTCCTACTTTCCCTTCGAATGCATTTACCTCCACTCACGGCATTTCAGCATTTCAGCATATAGCATTCACCTTTGTATTACGTCTCACAAGAAAGGGTCACAAAACTCATGCACACCGGCAACAAGAAATGTAACTAATCAAGGTACGCTTGTGCCCTTGGGTGTATCTCACAGATAACAAGAGGTCTAAGAGGTCATTTCGCAGGGTAGGCAAGCCCAGGAAGGGAACGGGCAGTAGTGGTAATAGATGAAGCCATAGGGATACAAAATTCACTAGAATTTTATTTAATCTACGAAATTTGTGATCCTCGATCACATGCCAAAACAGGTGCTTGAGATCGAGTTGCATCTCTCGCAACAACAGATCAGGGATCGTAGTGACCTTGGGTCTGCTACTAAGATCCTGAATATGACTTCAGTATTGGAGGAATGGGTGGCGGATGTTAATGGTCATGCCATGAATTTCAACATGCCGAATTTCGCGTTCTTGATGCCCTGCTTCGAGCTAGGCCTCCAACCGCACAATGCTCCGTTGCAGCCCACAGAGGCTTAGCATATGTGAGCTTCAGTTTGAAAGAACGGTTATGTTTACACAGAACCTCAACGCTCACATGGGAGTTGCGGGGTGAAGAGTTTCGTGTTGAGGTGAGCATCTGTGTCACCCCACTGCTGAAGATTCTCAGCTTGCTGCCCCGGCTCTTCTCGAACAACACTCAAATCCTGATGGTCGTTCAAACTCCTCGTCAACTTGCCTTTCACCCTTGGTTGGATCATAGACAAGAGAAAGCAAGGTCCCGAGCTGCAGTGGGCTCAATTCGAGGAGGGATTTCATGAGACGATCAAGAAGAGGCTTTTGTGAGACTGTTTAGGCAGTGTTGAGAGCGCTGGGACTGAGGCGTCAGGGAGGTTAAGCGCGGATTCCTGGAGGGAGTCGCCTCTTATTGTTTATGTAATGAATTGTAGTGTGACAAACAATAGATGATGAGCGCGATTGTTAACGTTGTTAACGAACGAGACAATGTAGACCGATTACCATTGTTTACCCAGAACAATAGACAGGCGTTAGCTTTTAAAACCGACCTTCACACACGTCCATTGCAGCAAATGCCGAAGGCTTCCCACCCACCGAAGGACCCAATCACTGTATTTCGTACATCTTTTTCTGCTCGGGTTCAAAACATATTAAAAGATTCTGGGTGAGCATTTTTCAGGCAGAATAAAGTCCAAGATCTTACAAACAGGGACTTCAGTGCGCCTATTTCCCCTGACCCCGATAATGTCCGGCATCGAAAGCGTAAGCCACACCAAGAAGACGAGTATCGTATTCGTGTTATTGCTGCAGGTGCTCTATTGACACAAGGTAGCTACAATGCTCTGAGAAACTGACAAAGGCTCACAAAATGTGAAACCGAAGTTTCAATCAAGTGTGACGTGGATGCGCTCCTGTTTGGACGCGACATAACATCAATTTTGCCTGACAATCCCAGATTGGGATATTTTCAGGAGCCATGCATTATTATGGATAGAAAGGGACGGGTCTTACTCTGGTATCTTCCGGGCGTTCTTTCCAAGTCACAAGTCGTGCGTATCACGACTTGTGTTGAATGGTGCTTCATGCTGATTATGAAAAACTTCAGTCTTACTTACATGAAGCCACCCAGCCTCTTCGTCCCACGTTGGAAAAACCACTCAGTCAACCGAAAGCAAAGAAAAGCTGGCGTACAGATCCCCAGTATTTCCGCTCCTCATCAAACATAGTAGGAACTCAAACCTTTTCATACGGTTGGTCCGGAATCGGACATGAGGTGAGCACATAAATCATGTTCTACTGGCACTAACCTCTCTCCACTTATTAACACTGCCACTCAAATAGTACGATGAGAAACAACCAATCAAACCGTCCCTGTCGCTCAAGGCATCACCGGCTCGAACCGACGCCTGGCTTGAAAAAAGAGGGCCAACAATGGAATATCTCAACAAGATCCTCGCCATCACCCATCCAAGGTTATATGATCAGGGCTTGGTCGCCCTTTCTGCCCTTGAACAACTCAATGACACAAATCATTACGCGACCAGATGGAAATCTGTTTTCACTGGAGTCACCATTGTCTCAAACCGAATTACCCCACCACATCGGGACAATAAGGGTCATATTCCATGGTATGACCAGCTGGTGTGCATTGGAGATTATGAGAGCGCAGATTTCCATCTTCCAGAGCTTGGAGCTACATTCAAGTATCTTCCAGGTACCGTTGTTCATTTCTGTGGAAATCTTCTGGTCCACCAGGTCAATAGTTGGCAAGGCAATGACCGCATTTGCTATGCATCCTTCTTTCGGAAATCCGTTTTTGATCGACTATCGCTCATATGCCCTGGTTGGTCAACAATAGATGAATATCTTTCCCGAGAGCAGCGTCAGATGCTGGAGAGGAAGCTAGGCAGATAGATCCGCTGGTGTCTATGGTACAGCAGGAGACGATTTGTATTTCTTAGCGTCATATGCACAGGACATAACAGGTGCTTCTAGGATTTTTCGGTTCCCCTCTCTCACAGTGGGAGCCAGGCAGAAATATGGAGGTGTAGGGAAAATGAGCAAGAGAGGGCGTTACTAAGGTTGATTACTATCGAGCATGCGACGGGTCAATCAATAGCGAGTACAGAGTGTTAAGCGAGGCCCTCTTGAGGTCTAAATGTTGCTTCCAAGTTAGAGGGCACGATGGGCGTGCAGTCGAGGTGACTTCACACATGATGCGACCCTTCCTCCGCACTTCTTGTTTTTGTTTGGTCATTCGGTCGTTTGGTTGTTTTGTTGACAATGCCGACATTGTCGCTGTCCAGGTGATGAACCCAACAACAATGGCCGTACATGGTTTGGCGATGTATAGCCTGTGGCATGCTCCACCCCTCCTCCCACGGTAGGATCCGTCCTGACTTGGGCTCAAGTGCTCACCCAGAATTTGTGCATTATAAAGCATGCCTCGACCTCAGATTGAGGAGAATGCCTCCGCAACAACTCCTCACCGATTCGTTTCCATCATTCTCGACACCGTCTTCATTGCATGATCATGGTCAAGGACTCAAGGTTATGGTTAGACCAGAACAAACCAACGATTTAGCCAAATATTGCCACAATCGTCACCAAGTAATTATTCACAAATGGTGAGAATGTGCGCATAGAATGAAATAAAAACACGTGGAGAAAATATTAAGAGGATGAGTACACTAAAGGTCAAGCTAGAGACTAATGACGAAGATGGGTGCCAAGGAAGATATATAATGGGTACATATGGCAAATGCCAACAGCACTGTACTCTGGGCTCGGAGCCAGTTTAAAATCCCACCAGAATCTTCTTACACAGAAAACAGAGAGATCGGCCAAGTAGAATTGAACACAACTCTTGTCAGTCATTAAGAGTACATACATCCAGACCACGTCGCCATACACACAAAATACAGGTGCAAGTACACACAAACCCAAGAAAAAGAAAAAAGAGAAAAAAAAAAAGAGAAAACGGCATTAAGGCCATATCTCAAACACCACAATATGACAACGCATTATGTTGTCTGTGTCTGTGCTATGGACAAACAGGCACTCTCCTCCCCAAGCCAAGTCCATACTCGTCCAAAACCTCTGACATCCTTCCCATCTGTTGGGACTTCATCCCATCCGAGTCCGAATCTCCACCTACCATATGATTGGCATTGATGTTCCCTGCACCTCACGAGCATTACCATACCCTACCAGCCTTGATTAATAGCAGGCCCACCGGTTGTAGTAAGAGCTGTAACTGTAGCCATGGCCATGGCCATGGCTGTATTAGCAGCGGGTCGCCCCGACTAGCCTTTCACGGCATGAGTCGGACTGGCCGTAAGCCTCATTCCTCTGGCTTCCACACTGGCCGGGAGACCTTGAACGTCGGTGACGGCAGTCGAACAAATCTGATGAGCTTGTCCATTCCAAATGATGCCTGGGCTGACTCGTTGCTCGTTGCCACGATGATGTTCTGGCTCAACAGAGGTCAAACCTACATATCCCGAAAATCCCTGAATCAGTATCATTGATTCGGCTGAAGCGGCCAAAAAAATAACATATGCCTCAGAACGCCACTCATGTCCATGTACAGCATTTTCCTCCCTCTTTTCTGTCAAAGTAACCCATCCCACCGGAGGTGCCTGTGTCAAGATTGAATCCCGCTTATTGCTCACGACCTTGAATTGTGAAGGTTTCTCTGCGCGTTTAATTGAGGCTTCTTCCTTCTTGTTTGCGGACAACTAAGCCAATCCAGGGAAGTCAGTCAACGATGTAAGGGAGGGGATGACACATATGTTCTTTAACACATCAGTCCTACTCCTGCCCTCAGTCTCCTTCGCACTCTCCATCCGATCTCTCACCACCACAAGCTGTCCATCCATACCCTCCAAGCCGGCAGTCAAAGCATCCTTGATCACCTTCTGAATCTGTCGCTTCGCAAGTCCTTTGGCATGGGGTTTGACAGTCTTGTACCAAAAAAAATTGTGCTTTGAATTGCAAACGGAGAGCTTGAGGCTGTCGACTTTGATATGGACGCCCCCAACCTGGAAGACAGATGACTTGTCGCAAGCGGTAGAGCGGAGAATGACGGTCGGCTAGACAACATACGTGATAGGTGAGGTGTCAGAGAGAGTAGGAGGAGGTTGCAAGGCAACAAGGCAACAGTGGGGGAACACTCGTGCCAAGTCCACGGCCGTCCAACAGCACATCAGCTGACCCCGAATCCATCATCTTGGCTATACCGGCTCTTCCTGTGATAGTGACACAGGACGTGCCGCATGTCAGCTTGCATCTGCTCTGCTCCAACGTCAAAGTGATACGGCGCCAATTATCATTGCTGATCACATTATAAGGGGAGAACTTCACAAAATTGTGGGCCTCAAGAGCGATGATGTTCGCGGCCTTGGAGAGTCAGGTTCTCAACAACCAGGTCGAGATTCTTGTCGGTGTATTCAATATGAGGAATGGGGATGGATCTTACCTGACAAAGATATAACAAGTTAAACAACTTCGCCGCTGGGATGTTGAGTGCCTGGTCGATAACTTGTGGAAGGATGACTCTGTGGACGTCATTCCAGAGTTCGGGCTTGAACTTGAGGCTACCTTCACTGTCAAACACGAGGTCCTTGGTGAGCTGGGCCCAGTCTTTTCCAAAGTGCTTGTTCAACCTCAACCTTGGTCAGTGCAACCTCGACACATGTTCAGAATCAGGTGCTCACCGGATCTTTGCTCGTGGCATTGAACCAGGCACCGACCCTATTGAAGAGGTAATCGAAATGAGGGCGGTACTTGTCGTCATAGAAGTGTCGACGAGGCTCACGCAATTCTCTTCCTTCGGCATTGCATTTTGGCTCCAGAACAAAGCCAGACTCTAGGAGGACCTAAGACACCCAAATTGGTGAGGAAAAAAGTCAACGATAGAGATCCAAGCACGTACCCTTCGAACGTAATCATTCACTGTCTTAAACTGAGGTTGGAGCCCAGGGCCCCTTCTATAATCATTGACCTAGACGTTAAACACATCGATCACCATAACAAAAGAGGTATTGTTCCCGAAGTGCTCGAGTAAAGTGCGAACTTCACATATGGCTAGATCGACTTTCAAACTCCATGCTATTGTCGGTAATGCTCCCACTAACAGGGTCTTTAGACCTACTGAGATTATTCCACGGGCAGTTTCTCCTCCTCCGCTACCAGCTGCGCTAAGGCCGTGTTTGGCATAGGGTTCGATATAGTCAAGGAGCCATCGAATGGACTGCTGGTAATCGTCATACCTTTGATATTCCATGATGAGCTTCCCGCCCCTGAAGATGAACCAATCATGAC